>JAQFZE010001814.1:0-16480 GCA_034695245.1 Dicyrtomina saundersi | reverse complement strand
AAGATCATAGAGTAGTGGTGGCTTCAGCGGGCTTTAGCGAAACATATGCTACAACACTACAGCATAGCATAGCAGTAAAGCATTCCACTCTCGGCTACTCTGCTTCTGCTTGACTATTGTTTGGTATTCATTCGAATTGCACCGGGCTGGGCAGTGGGCTGTCGGCACTGGATGCTGGCCAATGGACGTTCACTTCCACTCTACTATGTACTCGACATTCTGCTCATTCTCCGCTTTACTCATTCACTCATTCCATGGAACGACCGCCCGTCCACATAGTACAGACGGGGGCTTGCAAAAATAACGTCTGTTTTAACCCTACATAAATACTTTATTTTCGAGCGTACCCACATGTCAAGGATGGGGCGGCTAGTTTATGCGAGATACAAGTACTACTACTCACCACGCACCACTCAAGAAGAAGTACCGAACATATTGTTAGCATTCGCAAACAATATACGATCTGTGTGTCATTAGCCTAAAAACTACTAATGACACATACTACAATGGTTATTGATTATTTCACTCATTTCTTGTTTCTAGCATTCTCTAGACTTTATTAAGACTTCACTAAGATAACTTCCGTATATGCAATTAAGTTATCAATCAGTAATTACGATATCTCCATTCTTTGTAATAATTATATTTCCCTGTCAATAATTAAGATGTTACTAATGACCATGATTCACGCTATGTATCAGTAGGGTGTATACATCACTTTTACCATGTGTTAAATATTCCCGAACGTTATATAAAGAACTGGGAATTCCTCGGTTATTAGTCACTAATTAACTAACACTGTTATTTCTTAGCAACTAATTAGTCACATACTTTTCACTAATTAACTAACATTGTTATTTCCTAGACACTAATTAGTTTCATCATATTCATTAGTTAGTCATAGGTTAATTACCTATTACTAACGTATTTCTCAGATTATTTGCCACTATATAAACTCACAATTTCTCTTGCATAAACAATCAGTTCTGTACTTTACAATTGTAACTTAACAAGTATTGAACACGAGAAATATTACTCTTTATTCTTACTCATCACTTATAGTCATCACCATTCACCATCTATAACTATCTGAAAACACTGCATAACCTGACTTTTTGAACAATCTAATTTACTGTCAACAAAAAACATTGAAAATATCTTACCTCTTTTCTAAGCATAAAATCTACAACTTTTAAATAACTAAAGTTTTCTTAAAAGCGAAATTTCTTACACGGTTAAAAGAGACTGATTTGGTCGGTCCCGCGGAGTCCCTTATAAGTAAATTTCTCTGTGTGACAAAAAATTAGATTGTATCTTAATTCTAATACTATGCTAAAACTTATATGAACATGCAGCGAAGAAATCTTTGGAAACGCAATACGCGGTTATTAGCTCTCTAATTAGTTATAATAACGTAGTGGAAATTTATAGATTTCAAAAGCTTGCCACTTCGGAAAATTCCCTGATGATCAGTCTCGGGAAGCATAAAAATTATCTTTTCCTTGTCCGTCCAAAACAGGAAAGGCATGTCTTCATAATAATAACGACATTAACGACAACTACGACCAATCTTGACATGTCGTTCTTGTCGTTCTATCCTCTTGAAATACCGTTTTAAGGTAATGTTGCCATCAATGGCCCAAACTCTCAAACATTTTTTTCGAAGTTTGAAGTTTGGAAGTTTGTTTTACTGCAATGAACAGGGACTCAATACAGTTTTTTGGAAAATACATTTCTCATAAAATTGACATGTTAAACATCTTCCATATGTCTATACAAAATAGACGGGTATACGGGTGAAGTGGAATGCTAACGTTTTCCTCCCAGACATTTCCTCATGAAAATTCCCCCTCAGCGACATTTTCCTCCCAAATCTTACAGATGACAGTAAACATTATCAGAACCACAACCAAAATGAGCGAGTGTCCCTTTACACAGAATTTGTGTTTGTAGAAATATATTTGCCTAAATATGCAGAAATCATGAACTGAAGAACAACGTAAATCTATATACTTTTCCATAACTAAAATACAACGCTAAAATATGCATATTTAACCATAGACTAGGCAATAGTTTGCTTACATTATGGACTATATTCGTTCTGATTTGGATCTTCTGCTTTGACTGGGACAGTCCAGGTTTCGGACTGAATATCCTGGCTCCTGGTCATAGGTCGACCAGGAGGCTAATTATCGTGGTTTGAGACACTTGGCATAAATCATAAATTTTAAGGCACTTGGATCTCACTAATAAAAATATCTTTTATTAGTTTTATTTTTTAAAAAATATATTATTAACTCTTCTATTCGCGAAGCGCGGTACTGTTTTAGAAAACAAAGCACACTGCGTGCTTTGCATGGCAGGAAACTCGACATTTACCTCATAACGATTACGAGTTCAAAAAACTTTAGTGAATTTTACCTTAAGTTTGTTTCGTATGTAAGAGATAGTTACCATTACGAGTGATTTCAACTACCATTACCATTTAATTTGTTTAAATCTTTGCAGTCAATGTAACACTGAAAAAACCTAATGTCTTTCGTGCTAAGTATTCCGTGTACAAATGCTCATTCCGAGAATGTTTTCTTTGATTCAACTAGTATGGACTGAATAACAAAATAGATTGCTTATTGACAATGTCAAATCAAAACCAAACAATTATATACAAATTCTCAAAATATGCAATGTTGAGAAGTGCTTGATATGTTTTTAAATAATAATAATTACTAGATTTATCAAGATCCTCGACAAAGAATGAACATTTATAAAAGTGTATTAAATTAAAAGCGTTCCATACTTACCGTATGTAAGACTGCAGGCTATACTAAATAGTAGGTAACAAAATAAAAATTTCGCACGCCCCCCCCCCCCCCTGTAAGAGGATATTTGATATTGGCTCTAAAAGTGAAATATTGTAAGTAAATTTGCAAATTGTTATAGAAACCGGTTTTATGCAAATACTTCGCAAACGGTTTTAGTACCCTATAAAATTTGTAAAATCAAAACCAAATCTATTACATGTTATTTCTACTCCTATGCTCGGCCGTCATGTCTATACGTGGACTTTGAAAATTTTACATTACTTAGATGTACGGGGATATTTAAATATTTAATATCTCTAAAATACTTCTTCAGTCAGATCATGTTTTTATACCTGCGTAAAGCTGACCTCAATATCTACGCAAAGCAACCAGAAACATAGATCCATGCCCGTGCGTTCAGCTGTTGTATTATTTGTGAACTTTAACAAATAAACATACATTAGACACACCTAGATACTTAAATATTTAATATCTCTTTATAGCTTCTTTCATTATAACCGCGGTTATACCTGCGTGTAGCTGACGACAATATTCATGCCAGTGAATTAACAGGTTAGTTCTAGGCTCATACGTTTAGCCGTAATATCATTTGTAAACATTGAAAAAGTAACATTTATTAGATATACGTGAATTTTAAAATATTTATTATCTCTAAAATTTCTCTTAAATAAGACCACGTTTTTACACTCGCGTGTAGCTGACGTCAATATCTATAAAAAGCTACCAATAACTTAGATATAGGATCCTACATTCAACCGTAGTATCATTTGTGAACTTTGATAATTTAAAATTATTTAAATATATGGAGTAGTGGTTGAGTGTAGGTTCTGGCGCAGCTACGACACTATACAACGCTTTTCTCAAGCAAGCCTTGTATCTCTAGATTTTTAACACATTCACCACATTTAAGCAGTATATTTTAAATGTAAATATACTGGAGTGATTATTATGATGAATAGGTAATTCGTGCCTTAATTCTTTAATGACCATATGCTAATGTAGTAATCCCATCATTTAAAATATAGCGTTTATCATCAAAATTAGCTAACCCAACTTAAGATTGTTCAATAGTATACATGGTCAATTTCTTTGATCTAAATTGATTAAACTCAACCTTTTTCTGGTTTTCACTATGTTCTATTCACCATTCATTACCAATTGATTTAAGAACACCCTTTGCCCTTTTGTCAATAATTATTTCATTATCTTTTTCAATACCATAGGAGTAAATTTTGGATCTTAAGCTAATAAATCTTGCTCCAATATTTCAACCAGTTTCTATTATAAAACATTTTAGTGTGTTTGTTTTCATAATAGGTAATTCAAATTTATTACTCAAAATGACTCCTTTTTTATCTAAACTACTAGTATCATACTATTTTTCTATATTGTTTTTAATGTTGCTATAAAAATGTTCAGTTTTAATATGTAACATTAAACTACTAGTATATGTTTGCACAATTCCCCCATTACCTCTCCATTTAGGTTTGACATAGTTATATACATAGTCATACTTTCTATATTTTGAAATTTCCAAAACAAAAAATTACAATTACTGGTTTGTTAAATAATACACTCAATTTGTTCATATGTAGTGCTACTTGATTTTTACTAAATATGGTTTTCTGTTTAAAATTAGTTTTACAGATATATTTTAAAGCCTCATCTTTAGTTGTACAAAATTTTATATCCTGTCTTTTTAGAATATTTTAATTATTTTATCATATACAGAAATATTTAAATATTTTAAAAACTTCTTAAAAATCATTTTTAGCTTCTTATAGCGATTTTGTATTCAGATCAATATATTCTTGAAGCTAGCTACTTTGATAATATGTTACACAATATAATTTGTAATAACAAATCCATGCTACACTGCTTGTTATTAAGTTATGTAATGACATACACACCCCCTTTTATTTTCTACACTTGGTATTAACTTCTTACAATCTTTATATGTTTTAATAATAATAATAATAATAATAATTTATTCATTTTGTCGATTTGGCGTCAGCCCATACAACATAAAGTTTTTACAAAATGGTTATTTACAAATTGATTAAAAATCCTTGGTAATTATTAATAATTTCTGGATAAAACGTTTCTTCCTTGTGTCTTGCTTGGTTGTTCTGTAATGAAAAGGTGTTAGAAGCTGCGTTTCGAAAAATAATCATGTCATTATAGTGCAGAGTAATATTAAGTTTACATTGCATAAGATTCATTTCTGTATATAATTAAATAATAAATATAGTAATATCGAATAATTTGTATATTTGTTCAATGATAATCTTTAAAGTAAAACTATTCTATAGTGAGGTTATGTGATATTGCGAGTGGTTGAGTCGTGAGGGAGGATAAAGTAGTTATGCTTCTTCAATACAGCTGAGGAAGAAATTTCGGATTCTCAGAGCCTCGTCCCAGAAGTTAAAGAGCTGTCTAAATCCTTCTTCGTCGGGGTAGCAGCTGAAAATTGACAGCGTGAGGTCCTCTCTCGTCGTTTTGTTGATGACTAGCTGCTCAAGAAATTTTTTCCGGGGGGGTCTGTAGTGTGGGCAGTCAAGCATGATATGAACAAGGTCTTCCACTTCTTGTCCACATATGTTTTAATAGCTTTGATACATTGTTTGGTATTTTTGATGAATTTTTTGGTTTCTTTAATACCTTTGATATCTTCGATATTTTTAATATCATGTTGATATTCTAAAAAAAAATTATTTTCCACAGTTGTATCTATTGACTAAAATGGATAATCATAGTGTTAATCATGTAATTCTTTATTATATTCCAAATCCAATTTGAAAATATAACTAATATCGCTATTGACGCATATTCTCATTGAAACAGCTTTGAAGTTACGACTTTTGTCTTATGCACACCATTTAAGTCCATAAAGAGGTAATTTAAATGACATAACATCACTATATAAGTTATTCGCATCAACGGGAACTAGATATAATGATTTTATACTAGAATAATAAATACACTTATATTTTTTATTAGCTTTTAGATTCCTATTAAATATTCTCGTTAAATCACCTCTTATTAATTCCATAACAATTGAATGCATATCGGGATACAGAAGTTCATTAGCGCAGTAAAAGATTGATCGACTTAATTTAAACACGGTTTATTAAAACTGCAAGAAGCGAAAGAATCGAAAGAAGCGCTTCGGATCAGTACTCAAAACCTACGTTCGTAGAACATAACAAAAACAGCCCTATTATTGCATCTATGCATCTGCATTACCAACGCAATCTATGACTTCATAGACCTCGCAGTGATTAGATGGATAGAGTCAGATAAAATGCCTAAACTGCTGAGCGCAAATCTAAAGAAACCAATTTCAGAAACAATTGTGGCACGAGCCGGATGCAAAATTAGATAGAACAAAGAAAAACCTATAAATTCTCAACTTAATTTGAGAAGCAACAGCAAAAGCCTCGACTTCAATAACTGTGACTATTTGTTATAACGAAACATAATTTATCAAACGGCAAAGCAAACTGGATTTTGTACAAAACTTACTATTATTAACATAAAAAACTTTGGCCCAAGAGGTTAAATAAGGAGTGCAGTGCAGCTTAAAACAAGCGGTTTTATTTTTGCACCTGCATCGAAATGACTAGTTTTATTTCCGACCTACATCTTATACCCTTGATATTTTTTTGCAAGATACAAAAACCTACCGCAACCTGTGCTGTAATAAAAAGAAAATAGTTTACAACAAGATTCAAGAGGACATTTATCACAGCAAAAACTCAGCAGGCTACTGGAAAGCGATTATCACGTTTAGAAAGAAGAAATATACTTTCACAACAAAAAAAGTTACTAAGAAACACTAGGAGACGCATTTTTGAACAGTATATGAATCAATCAATGACTATTAGGTAAAAATACGTAGGCATCTATTGCAAGTCTAAACAAATAAATGATATTAGACGGTGATACATCTATAATAAAATTATTTAATGCTATCAAACGTCTGGCAAGTAATAAATTGCTAGGAGTAGACGGCATTTCAAATAAAATTTGGAAAACCTTGGATAATATTACTACTAATTATCTACTCCAGCTACTTAACAAGGCTATGACAGAGAAAACGTTTTTTATTTAATGTTCAACTTACCTCACTACAAATTGCAAAAGATCAAATTTAATCAGGAACTTTTAAGTAGAAAGCCAACTGGAGATGCTATCATCCTGAAAATATTCAACTGCCATCATGACACGAATAAATTCGAATAGATATTGCATTTTAGGAACGAAGCACTCAAGATAACAAAAAGTATATCACAAATGTATCGACATGTTATTCCTGTGCGAATCAGCTTCTTATTGTTATTTATTATTGCTCACGTAATCAGGTCTACGCTTCCGCTTTATCGTTGCTCCCGTTATCTGCTATACGCGTTTGCTTTATAATTGCCCCTGTAATCTGTTCTACGCATCTGCGTCTTTATTACCCTCAAAATGTATTTAACGCTTTAAGTTCAATAATGCCCTTGTAATTAGCTCTGCCCATTGAATTTGCAAAATTATTCCCAATAAGATTGGTCTAGTTGAATGCGTGTTTTTTTAAATCACCCTGCGACGTGCTTCTATTTAGCACTGGTAGCCTAGCACTAGCAGGCATTATTAATTGATGATCAAAAACATAAAGTGATCTTGGCGGAAAGCAGTAGCGTTTGAGAATAGCTGATAAAGTGGAGCGAAAGCGTTTCCTGAAGTTTAATACTATTCAAAACTATGCACACTTTGTTATGCTTTACAAACTTGCAACCTTTACTAATAATATAGGTATTCATGCATAATAATTTATTAACTGGCATAAATATGATTCATAAATTAACATGAACCAAAATATATACATACATATTTAATTGTATAATAACAAGGTCTCACTAACGACCAAAAATAGCTGTATGCGATGTTGAATGGGCTGCAGTCAAATCGACAAAATGAATAAATTATAATTGTATAAATAGTAGCATTGCACAGTCAGGCCAAGGCCTAGGCACACTACGTTACAATTTACTATTACAGCTACTCACGAGATTAAATATTTGGACTAATCCTAGTGCACTTTGTTGAGATCACTGACTATACTAGTTTACTTAGGAAGAATTTATTAAACAATATTGGCTTTTGATTTCGCCGCACTCTGTGGGACGCAATATTTAATCTCCTAACTAAGGAGACAAGAGTTTCTGTATTACAAGGCCGTGATGAAGCAGAGTAGATTCGATATATATGTGTAAAGTCAATGATAGGGAAACACTCTATGTCACCCTACAATTTTCTACATTATAGGAAGAACTATTTTATACAACGATTTTTGATATGTGCTATGTCAAGTTAGGGAATCAGGATATAATGATAAGATAAGTTCTGCTGACGCACCAGACATTAAACTGCCACAGCCTATGCCATTACAAGCCAGCATAGTCACTGAGTGACGTTATGGCTTGTTAGAGCTCACCCTGATCACTATTCACTGTACTTAGTCTGTAGCTGCTTTTACTGACCTGATATATCCTACAATATTCCTATAAATTCTTTTCTATCAGTGTATAAGAAAAGATAGTAGGAAGTTCAACCCTGTGATAACAAATGGGTTAGAAAAATTTTGCATGCAAAAATGTGTACTTACATCTGCTTTTTGCTCATCGTTTCCACTTATCTCAACATGCTCCGTGCACCACGAGCCCCGATGTACCTCCTTTTATTAATTAAATTAATTAAAATATAATTATTATATAATTTTTTTAAATCTTATACTAGGCAGAGACTGAGAATTTATTAAATATTCTATTTTATTGGATTTGCTGCGCGTGTAAGGTTTTCATAGTATAAAATTCAAAAACATATAATTCTAACACTTGGCAAGTAGACAAATTTAATAAAGAGTGGACGAGTAACTTAAATAAAAAAAGAGTGCATTGATAGGTTACTTGAAGAGATAAAAACAAGTCAAATGGTACAAAACTACATGCTGTCCTAGAAAGCAACCTTTTAAAGATAATATAAAATTTGAGGATTAAATTCTTTTTGCAAAAATGACAGGCTATTTGAAAATATGATTTAAAAAATAAAAAAAGAATAGTTCTACAAAGTATTTATGCTTTTTATGCTGTTTATTTAAACAAAATAATGCGATTTCACAAGCTTTTATTAATTGATTTTAAAAGCAAAGTATTAAAACTTCATCACCTTTTATTTTGATTATCGAGACTTGTATAAGCTTTACGTTTTGCTAAGTTTTGAGAATTTATAGATATAAAATACTAGGACTAGTAATAAGATTTTTGTTAAATTATAAATAATTATAGGTACGAATAATTATCAGTAAACAATAAAGTAAAAATGTGTATAGTGATAAAAGGTAAAAGCTCATTGTACATTTTGGTCAATGTTTTAAAAATCCTCTGGCAAGAAAGCTAAAGTATCTGCTTCAAAAATAAAAACTACCTTTACAGTAAATTTTAGAGGCTACAATAACCTGTACTTATATAAGCAAGAATGAACCACCATGCAAAGGACTTTAACCCCATCGACAATACAAATGAAAAATCGTTAGGCTGAACTCAGCGTTAGTTAACAGGTATCTGGCAAAAATAATACCTGTACAAAAACAACAAGCAAACGGTATAAAACCTAATGAGAAAGATAAACTTGAACAAAAAAACATTAAGAAATACAAAAATTTATGAGGTGCAAAAAACAAAACTCAGAAACCATAGGCCAATAATGTTGTAATATCACGCAACATCTCTGCCAAAACTTTTAATGTTCACGCCAAAATACATGCCTAATTGCAGAACACACTATCAAGCAACACACAATAACTATAAGTGTTTGATAGCATTTCCGATTGTTTTGTCAAAAAGAAATCTTGTTTTCGGTCAAAATATATAAAAAGAATGAAACACAGATAGTGCAAACAAGACAATCTCACCTTTACAAAATAACCCAAGCGAGAACCTGAACAAAGTTAACGAAAAGCCATATCAAGCTCATAGCTGATCCAAACTTTTTAATGTAACTCCTTTATTTATTTTAGAAGAAACAACAAACAAAAGAAAACTCTAAGAACAAGAACCAAGATAAAAAAGATACTCGCAAAAACTCTAAAAATAGAAATAACTAAAGAGTAACAGAAATATAAAAATAGAAACAATGAAAACAAAAGAGTATAAAATTACCAAAGCAGCGCGTGATTAAAAACAGAAGCAGAAATGCATAAACAACTTTAAACTAAATGTAAGTCTTCCAAAATGTCAAACTTGCAAAGTAAAGGAATAAATTAAACAAATTATCCAAGGACTGGTTCCAAAGAAACAGTAAATAATTCGGCAAAATTGAAATAACGATTCTAAGCACAGTTTCAATATTGCTATCATTAAAAGCAATTTAACATAAGGAAAAGAGTCCGCAAACTTTTTGAGACAGCAGTCAAGTATATAATAATAATAATAATTTATTCATTTTGTCGATCTGACCTTTGCCCATACAACATTTGGTTATACACAGTTTTTATATTACAAGCACAGTTGGTCCTTGGTTAAAAGTGATATATGTTTGACATACTATTTAATAGTATAAAAATGCGTTGGTATCTTCCTTAGTATTTTTTTACGACTGCAAAAAAAGCATGGTAGAAAATATCCGCACATTTTAAATTTTGGCACTACATGGTATCATGATACATAGTGGTACAACACAAGTTATTTTTTTAGTAACAGTAGTAATAGTTAAAAGTAAGTATATAAAGTGTTGTGGTAAAGGAAGGTGGACAATTTGCAGGTTGCGGATAGAGAGATATCGATGCATCTGCAGTAGAAATCGTTTGAGTTTGAGTTTGAGTTTGAGTGAACTTTAGTTAGGGCTTCGTGCCAAAAATTTGAGAGTTGTTCAAATCCCTTTGCGTATCTATACAGCTAAACATTTTATGTGTAAGGTTCTTCATAGTTGGTCTTGCTTTCGTCAGTTTGTTGAGAAATTTAGTTTTTAGTAGTATATAGTGAGGGCAGTTAAGCATGATGTGGAAAGTGTTTTCCACTTCTCTCCCGCACAGGTCACAGTTTGACGTTCTTTCTCTCTTCCAAATCTTATTCATACCGTTAAGGTTGGTAACTTTCCCTCCAAAAACAACTCTCGGCAAGTCCGATCTTGGTTTAAGTACACACTTTACTGCGTTTTATGCTAAACTTTTATCAAATAATTTGGATTTGAGTGCGTAGGTCTTCGATTAAGGGTAGTTTTGTAGTGTATTGATGTTTAACATTCGTTGGACATCGCTTCTAATTAGGCTAAGTTGATACTTTTCCAGAATTTCTGTTTTGCGTTTTATTATGTACTCAATATTCAGATTTTAGGGTACTGCTTCTCGAGATGCGTCAGCAAAAAACTTTGTTACTTATAGCTTCAAGCTATATCAGGAATATGTAGTCTGCTTTCACTGCCTCTTTTAAGCAGTTTCTGGTAATAATGTTTGCTTCGGACTTAATAATCTTTTCCATAGGTTGGAGTAGTGCTTGAAATAGCTGCAGATTGATGTTATGTGCCCCTGTCTTCAGTCGGAAGAAGAAGCATGGTGAGTAAAATGTACCTGTGAGCCGTCGTATTAACAGTTTGGAAGGTTTTGAGTTCCTCAAGATAAAGTTGCCCCTATGTCAACTTAGCATACGTCAGAATGGAACTGACAAGGGATTTGGGTGGTCTTATGTGTATCGTGATTTATTTTAGTCTTGATCAAAACAAGAGATCAAAAAGTTTCGGTGCGCTACTTCAGCTTTATTAAAAACGTTATCGTTTGCTTCATTGAAGGTTTTGGCCTTTTATAAGGAAACACCTAAGTAAACATCTTAAATACCATGTTTGTCGATTTATTTCTCCTTATTTGAATTAAGTGGTGTTACTTATTTTGTTTCCTTTTCTGGAGATCATCATTTTGGTTTTCAAAAGGTTCACTGTTAAGTTATTCTCTTTAAACAAGCTGCTTAACGTTATAATTTGCTTATGTAGGTTTGGTTTATTTGATGCCAGTAGAATTATGTTGTGAGCATATTGCAGGATAATAATTTGATGGGTAAACATTTAGATTCGTTTTATGTCCCTTTTGGATGTCACGTTTTCTAAGTATTTTGGTGATTTTTACGATATAGACGGTAAAGAGGGTATGCAATAGTTTCTTCCTGTACGACGACTCCCATTACTCTAATCATGTCTGTGTATGCTTCCTTACATCTTACTTTGGTCTTTGCGTGATTGTGGAGTTTATTTATTTTTGATATAAATTGATCGCTTAAGCCCGATTATTTGAGTATGACTCACAGTTTTTTCGTTTAATGGAATCAAATGGTTAGCTGAGATCTAGGAAAGGAGCAAATAGTTTTTCTATCTATTGGAGGCCAGGTCTGTTGAGCTGTTTTAATTTGCACGTGTATAGCGCAAGTACGTAGTTGGCACATTCTTGGCCTTATCTGTAAGTTGCTTGGTTCTTGGATAAAGTCTTGTTTGCAAAACAATTGAGTTGACTCTGTTAGACATGATGCAGGTTATTGTGTTGATAAGCGTAATAGGCCGGTACTTCCAAGTCACTGTTTGTGTAATGGTGTCATTATTAAATAATTCTTTAAAATCGTCATTAGATTCAAACATCCAGGTTTCGGATAAGCAACAAATATTCGTCATTTTGTATAATTATGGTTGTCTTGTCATGTTTATCTCTCATAAGTCCATTTATGTTTGAGTATAGGATTTTATTTACAGTCAGTATATGTTTAGTTTTCTTTGGCTTGCCAGGTTCCTATCCGATGATCATACTTGCTTCTTTGTTGCTGCATCGTTTTTGTGCTGCTTGTATTTTTTTACTATTTGTTGGTTTGTTAGGTTATTTAAGTGTCAGAAACATTTAGTGTACACTCATAGTGATGCTGTTTTCCCATTGACGGCAAAATATCAGTTAAAGTAAATACTTTCATATAAACAAGTCGGAGTCAAGTGTAAAGTAAGATTGTAAACATGATACATATTGTAAAGGTATAACTATGGTGGTATATAGACTAATTGTTCACATTTTTTGTTATCCATAAAGTAACTTAACTCTAGTTAAAAGTTATTTAAGGATAAGTCAGTGTTATGCAAATAATGTGGCAGTTTGTTCCAAGATTGTACGGATCTATACATAAATGACTTTTTAATTGTTTTAGAAGTCATGTTAGTAGTATTTTTAAGTAAAATACTATCTACCAACCTTGTTAATTTTACAGTTAGTTTAAATCTAAACATATTATATAGATGCTAAATATTAGACCTAATGTTCAAAATTTAAATACAAAATCAACAAAACATCATTTACACGTTTCTTTATGGACAATATATTGGCTCGTTCTAACAATTTATTCGTCAACTTGTACTTTATTTTTACGTAGCTTCTTTGTCAACATAGGTATGTTGGAGAACTTCACAATACTCTTGTTTATCATATTTTGTGTTTTTGGTAATCATTGTCTTTTGCAACCGCATAAGTTGGAGAAAAATAGGCAATTATTGACAATACGCAAGATTTTACCATGATACACCAGACATTAAACGTCAAGTATCTTCTTATACTATGTAACATAAGCAAAGCATTGGATGCTTGTTTCCTAGCATACATTTTATGTTCAATAAAATTCAAATGAGAGTCAATGATAGTACTCAAAAACTTAAAATTATCCACACGTTCAATGTCTTTGACATCACTTGAAATTTTTAATAAACTAGTGTTAAATGTGTCATTTAATTTGCGTAGAAGCATAAACTTTGTTTAATTTACGTTAATTTTTAGTTTGTTATTATTCAAATAACCATTTACATAATCCAAAGCAGTTTGCAAAGTACTTACTGGTGTTTAAATACACCAGTTGGCAACATATATTACATGATCATCTTCATACAATACATAATTTGAAAGTGAGTCTATGCTGTTTGATATGACATTTATAAATAGTGCAAATACCAAAGGACCTAGTATGAACCCTGGGGTACCCCTTTTAGAAGATTAGTCTTTTATTGCATAGCTACCACTTTTTATACAGAATTTTTTATTTCTTATATATTCAGCTATTAGTTTAAGTGTATGCTTATTAGGTCTAAATGTATCACTTAGTGTTTCTAATAACAACACATGTGCCACTGAATTGAACATCTTTCCAAGATCTATTTACATTGCTAGGCACCTTCCACAATGATAATTATTAAAATTGAAAATATGTTGTGCAAACTGCAACATTGCACTAAAGCATGATCGCCCTGTTCTAAACCCGTACTTATTTGGATCAAGTAGCCCTTGTGTATGTTCTTAGTTTAAAATCCTAATCAGAATAATTTTCTTAAAAAGCTTACTTAATAGTGATAGTTTTGATATAGGTCAATAAGAATTTTGATCCTGCTTGCTGATTTTTTGTTTTTATATATAAACTACTGTGGCATGCCTAAACGCAGTTGGAAAAACAGATAGTATAAGGAACTATGCGTACGTCATTGCCAGTGGTACAGGTAATAGTAATACATTTATTGAGCACATTATATTTTATATCATGCAACGAACCTGCATTTTGTAGTTTTATTTTTCTAAATGCTCATAACCTTTTTAGTAGTAAATGAAACTACTTTTTTCGAACTAGTGTCAGTTTTGTTATAAAACTCCATCAAATTATCAATAGGTGCAGTATGCTCTACAAACGCATTTTTTAAAATTTGTGCTATGCCACTCTGCCTTGATAGTACTATCTGATCACGTTTTAACTCCGTTAACTGCTTGGTATCCTTGTTTTTTTCAGGTATTTTGTTTAAAGTGTTCTATATACTAGTAGATGTAAGTAACTCTTAAAGCTTAGTTTTATAGTGACTGCCCTTAGCTTGTTTAATGACACTAGAGAGATAGTTTCACATAGCCTTGTACTCAACGCAGCTATCTTTGTCATTATACTTTCTACTTAAAGTTTTAAAGTGATTACGCTCATGCATAGGACGTTTGATATCTCCAGTAAGAAATTCTGGCTCTTGTTTTTTGTACATCGTCTAATCTCAGAAACGTGTATATCTAACATAGTATTTACATTTAAATTAAAAGCAAAATCTGATCCGCATTACTTGAACACTTAAAAGCTTTCTATGCGACGTTTTTGAGTTCTATATGTATTTGTTTGCAATCAGCATTTTTCTAGATTCCTGTGGCTATCATTTTATTGGTTGTTTGTTGTTTCTTACTAGCCTTACAAATGACATATACCAGATCATGATCAGAGCAGCAATATCTAATAACATCAGAAGAAACTACAGATCTTTTATCACTAACATAGATATGATCAATGAGTGTGCTTGTATTATTTGTTACTCTAGTGTCCTCAGTAATTATTTGTTTCAAACCACGAGTGTTAGCTCGTGGTTAGACAATTTTATCGTATTTGATGTCATCTTAACCTAGGAATACTTCAAAGATATCAAGAAACTTAAATACTTTGACCTGACGGGGTTTGTATACAACTATGTACTTTACTTTTAATTGCTAGATACCTTTTGAATCTATCCCATGGTCCATTGATTGCTTTTATAATATTACAATTATGATTGTGTTAATTCCAAATGAGTAAAACAAATGTTTCTTTTAAAATATGTACTCTAAATTCAATTGAGAATTTTAGTGTGTGTAGATGTTTGTGTGTACCTGGGCTTTTTGTACCCTTACAAACAAGATAGTGTAATGCAGTGTGTATATGACTGACTTATCGCTTGCAACTATGTAAATAAAAGAAACATTGTATTCTTGAGAAATTTTAAAACAGCTAAACTCTAACTTATTATGCAAGAGCGGTATATTCAATGCAATCTTAAAAAAACACTAAATCGAGGGTGAATTGGTTTTCTTCCACTGTTTTTTAAAAGCAAAACGGTTTCCTTCCATTTCTGCGTAAAGTCAAAATGGTGTCCTTCCATTTTTAGCTGCGGACAGCCTTTGTACAGGCATAACCACACAGGGAAGACGCGTAAACACTGTTTTATTGGGATGATACATAAATGTTGAAATTAGGGGTTGTCCACAAATGATGTAAAGGATTGTTGCAAAAATTAAAGGGGTCGTCCATAAATGACGTCAAGGATTGCTGCAAAAATTAAAGGGGTCGTCTATAAATGACGTCAAGAATTGTTGCAAAAATTAAAGGGGTCGTCCATGAATAACGTCAAGGATTGTTGCAAAAATTAAAGGGGTCGTCCATTAATGACATCAAGGATTGTTGCAAAAATTAAAGGAGTCGTCCATAAATGACTTCTGTGGTCGTTCTAAACATTGAAGGGGCTGTGCCTAAATGAGGTCCATGGACGACTATTTTAATGTTTAGAATGGCCGTAGACGTCATTTATGAACGACCCCTTTAATTTTTGCATCGATCCTTGACGTCATTTATGGACGATCCCTTTAATGTCCTTAAGTGGCGTCACAGGTTGGGTCGCGCAGTCAAGTTGGGTAGTGATGACATTGCATGTTATATATAAACATTTTCGAAACAGTGAAGCTTATGGGAGGGGGGATCAGAGTAGCGTACGCAATATCGCATCAAAAATAAATATCGCAAATATCGTTATCGCATGTGGGAAATATCGCAAATATCGCA
>JAQFZE010001813.1:0-16480 GCA_034695245.1 Dicyrtomina saundersi | reverse complement strand
ATTGAGCAGAACTAAAACTGACTGAGCTCTATCTCAGCCATCGCCATCCTAATACAGTTAAAAATAACATCACGGAGGACTGACTGACTGAATGCAGGAGGCAGTTTTAATAGAGTTTTGCTATAGTACATGTAAATAGCGGAGGAAACTCTCAGTTCCATAATATCCCAACGCCTTCTCTCTCTCTCTCACTCTCGCCCTTTTTCCACTATACTCTGGAGCAGACACCGAATCTGCAGATGTGATGTGATCCTCATGTGTGAATGTTCTTCTCTAAAACTTCCAATGAGTTCTCCACATTATTCCAAAGCACTGTTTCTGTTTAACTGGTAAACTGGTACTGCTGGGGCTGAAACGGAACCTATGTAATAATATAATTATACTTGCCTTTTTCCTTCCTAACATAACACTTTTGCGTTAGACTCCTCCATATTATATAAGCGGACGTAGGCTGCGTATTATGTGATGTAATTATAACATGTAGGTATGTAAATACAAAATACATATAAGTATAACCTTCACTCACACTCTTTTGTATCCTTCCTACAATATATTTTGTGTGTTCACTCTCTGATATATAAATCTTCCCTTCCTCCTCAAAAACTACACAAATTCAAACACGAAACTATAGACGAAATATTTTTAACCATGTGTATATATAGAGCCAGTGTTTTTTTGGGAGAGTTGGAGTAATTATATATCTATAGTATAATACGGAATAATATAGAGTTTGTAGCGAAAGTGAACGAGCGAAAACTATAAACATAAACTTTTTTTCCTCATTCTTTATACTCTTTAAATCTATAGATTGTACGTAGAAGGTATTTCCTAGTTGTGCATCTCTCCTACTTACGGTTACGGTGCTATGCAGTCTCGAAATGTAAATATCTAAATAGACTTTTAAAGTTTTGTTGGTTTCTCTGGGTTAGCTTACTCGCTCGCTCGCTCGGTATTTCGGTTTCTTTCCTGTACATTGACATTATAGTGAAGGTACTGCATTTTTGTACCTATAGTCCTATAGTCATATAGTGCAAATAAGATGTACGAAACGAAGAGCGTGTAAAGAGCGTGTCTATTATGAAATAGTGTATAGGGAGGATTGGTACTGGGATCTTGTATTGTAATTGTAGGAAGTGGAAGGGGTAAGGAATTCCTTGTACATAAAGACAGACTACAGACTTTTGTAGATGATATACAGATACTATTGAGATAATACATTTGTTCCTTCTCGTTTTTCTTCAGATTTAAAATTCAATGTAGTATAATTGTAAATCATTGTCAAGTAATAAAGTCCCCTTCTACTCAGAATTCAAAAGCATTATAACCACAGAAAGGAATTATTATTGTTCAAAATCAAAAAGTGGAAAGATTGATCTGCGCTCGGTCCTTTTTGGGTGATACTCTGTGTGACGCTCTTGGAGCAAAATAAGAACGTAATAAAATAAATACAAAGTAATATCAATTTTTTCCCATTTACAGATAGAAGTTCAATACACAACAGGAATAGAAAATGTTTAAATTTAAATAGTTTATCCTGTATTTACCGACTCTTCAGTTGAAAGATATGAGAATACAAAAAAATGTGGAATGTGGATGCTGAGCGGACTGTGAAATAAATTTTTTTGGTGTGTAACTGTAACTGTAAAATCAGGGCAGCTATAAACATTGAATTGGATCGGTTTGGATATCTGGATTTGGCTGTATGGATTTGTTTTAAGTGTATACCTATGTAAGTGTGTCTTTGGAATTCAGAATCTCTTGTGAACTAATAAACTATCCGTATAGTTCATTTTTCATGTGCTGTGTGTGGCTATGAGTCTGGTCCGCAAAGTCGAAACCGAATGTCTATTATCAGTATATCCTCCAGATATCTGTATATTTCTATGTCTCTATCCCGGCCTCATGTTTCATGTTCAACTCATGATCTGATTTTCCCTTATCATCCGTGTCTCTGTGGAAAGGAACTAAAAACTGAAAACTAAACTATAATCGAAAGGAAGGAGAAGGAACCCCGCAAATAATTTATAGGTTGTATACACACAGACTGTGTTTTTGAAGGAGAGTGTGGGACAAAATTGCATGGAGCCCACGGAATCGGTGGAACTCGAAACTATATGCACACTTCTTCTCAGTACCACTACCACTGTGCCGACTGTCTATCTCTCTCAAGAATTCTTGAATATCCTCTGTGAGTTTGACTCTGAGTCTTTCTGTGTCTGTATTGAGCTTTGTAAATGTAAATTGTGTACAGAGAAGAGAGTCTACAATAAATAGTGTAGGCATATATAGAAACTACGCAGGAGGAAGGTGTGCATATGGGAGTGCTGGGTTTATTGGTGGAGTCAGTGAGGCAAAAGGGACGAGAAGACAAGGCAGTTGAAGATTGGATTGGTGTAAACTGAAAAGTACAGCGAGAGTACAGAGAACTCCACTCCGGAGACAGACAAAAGTTTCAAAAGGAAGATCTAAAAAAGTGCGTGGGGCAATGAGTTCAGAGGAAGTAGCGGAATTGGCACAAGCCATTCATTCCCATGCAGACGCTCTCTACGAGTCTTGGACGAAGGGACCGGAAGCTATCCGTCGAATGACACGAATGGAGGATACACTCGAGCTACTCGCTGACCCGGGTTTAACACCCAAATTAGAACATCTCGTCTCCACTTTTGTTCGTCGGGACAAAGCCAAGAGACAACTGAGTGCCAATAGTAGTTCCAATAATACATCATCCAATAATTCTAATAGTAGTAGTGCCTCTGTTTCTCAGTCTAATAATACAAATCCTAATTCCGTCTCACAATCAGTCATTAGTAGACAGCAACAACAACATGGTGGAAGCAAAAGTAGTAGTCCTCCACCATCCCAGTTACAGTCTCAAACACAAAATCATAGTGCTTCCGAAACTGTGACAAATATTCCCATAAGTTTGAGTGGGACCTCCTCAGCTGGGTCTGGGTCCGGGTCATCGCTCAATAATGGGACATTGAAGAAACCGTTGCCGAAAAGTATTCTAGCGGTAGTCCAGCGCTTTGAGCCCTCCCCATCTTTGTCATCTTCCCCACCGTTGTCCTTGTCATCACCATCTCTTGAAATCAGTCCACCCTTCAATTCTCCAGGCCCGGAGGTTTTGCTACCATCCCCTACATCATCAGGAGAGCCGAGCCTCCGAACAATGACGATACCCGGGATTGGGAATGTGTCGAGGAATGTTTTGTGGGCGGAATCAAATAGTCGTCATACTGTCACAGAGAAAAATCTCTCACGTCATATGCATCCAAATCAAAACCAAATAAATCCAAATATTATGGAGGATAATAATAATCGAAATTCTACTTCCCGATCAACAAGTCCTACAGGAAGAAAAATAAGGGAGAGACATATACCTATTGCATTGGAAGACCGGAGTTCCGTTTCCGTAGACGACCGGATGGACTCGAATAATAGGCTTTTAAATTCTAATAATTCTAATTCTAATACTGTTTTAAATTCACTCCAACATCAGCAACAGCCGCCTCAAACACGTTTGTTAAATATTTCCAAGATTGAAACGACCACCCAAAGCAGTGTAAATAATAATAATAATGGTAATTTAAACGGTCATGGACATGGAAATGTTAATGTGCCGAGTAGTGGTTCTGGTATACAAGAACTTGAAAGGGAAGAAGAACGACTTTTCCAAGCACTCAGAACTGGTCAAATTATTCCACCGCATGGACACATTAATAATAGTAATAGTGGTCGTTTGCTGCATAATAATCACAATCTGAGCGGCAGTATGGCAGATTCAAGATTAAGTAGTTCTTCCAGAATTGCCTTTGCAAAGGAAAGGATACGTCAGAGTCAAGAGCACCCTTTGACACAACAAAGATTAGAACTACAAAAAAGACTCCCGTCCCCCTCCAGTTCTCTCGCCGCAGCCATTGCTGTCCAACAAGGGAAAATGAAATTTCAGTCACCGGACGATGATTATCACCACATTCATAGTCATAACCATGCACATAATTCTTCGTATCACAGTCTTCATACGGGACATAGTAGTGGACATCACCTTCATTTAAATGGGCATGGGAAGGAAAATGGGAGACATAGTTGGGTGTCTTCAATGCTTCGTTTTGGAGGAAATGGTGCTAGTGTGGCGGATCGCGTTCAACTTTTTGAAAAATATCCAGCACACATTGTTGGCATGGGACCCATCTCAACACCGACCGCCTCCCCTCTTACCAGTAGTAGTGGTCATGCGGTTCCCGTTCCGATTTTACTCGCTCCTTCAAGTAGTAGTAGTAGAAGTGGTATTGTCAATTTAAATAGTGGCAGTTTAAGTAGTGGCAGTGGTACTCCTGTGAATTCTAATTCTCATAATGTGTCCATTGTTAATGTGTCCATGGCGTCTAAAGATGGACCCATGAGTCCATCTTTGACGACTTCAATGACAACAACAATGTCTCCGATGATGGGGGATATCGTCCGGAGCCATGGTCAGCTTGTGGACTCAAGCCAGTCAATTTCAATGCCAGTGTCATCCCCGTCCCTAACCACCGCCACTGCACCTTGGAGAAACATCCATATAGAACATTACCAGGTTGCTAATACATTTCTAATAAGATTGATAATAATAATTTCCTACTGAATGCATAATTATTAATAATTTTTTAGCGTTAATGAATGTGCGATATGTTATAGCAGTGCGTACAAAGTGAAAATAAATAACGCTACAAAATAGATAATACCTTTTGCATCTTCAATGAGAACGAGAACCTCGCTATGTTATTTTCTACGAATGGAATTTGTATTTAAAATGTTGAATGTAATCTTTGAGGGAAGCTTAACATTTTTAAGAAATATGAGTATCTGAGTTGTAACTTTTAATTATTCATTTTCTTGTAAGTTGGTGGGGTATTTGCTATACTAGTAGTTTAGTTGAAAGAACTGGGATACGTAATTCATGTGTGTTTTTCTGTTTGTGGTTTTGTTTGTGTGTACAGCCGGACATTGTTGGATCGAGTGCCAAGAAACAAAAGCAAAGCTTTTCAAAGACGACACCACCTCTGAATTCACCTCTAAATCGAGATCGACAAATCCCATCACCAGTTGTCTACCCACCTATACCACGATTTTATTGGCCCGAGGGAAAGAGACCACCCGTTGAAACTGTACAGGATGCTATCGTTAAAGCAGAGGTTGCCATCTCTAAATTTCCACCCTTTCTCAATTTTCTCCACCTTGGACAGGTAATATAAGTTCACATACAAGATACGAATGATGAATCAATTGAAATTTCTGTACACATTTTTGTCAAGTAGTATTTGTTTTTATTCGTTGATGTATTTGTTAAAATTATAGAGGAGTTTTTGTTTCGAATATTTATTGTTACCTGTTTTCCAGCCAACATTAATTTGAAACAGCGCAGCGAGTAGGCTGTGGAAGATAGATATTTTATAAAAACGTAGCTTTACAAACATTACTTATTTCTCTAGTATATTGGTTGTCGTCGATGTATACTTTGATGTGCGTAGGTGGTTGCGTAATTTAGTTTATTTAGTAGAAAGAATTCAATGCATAATAGCTATATTTTAGATCGTTCTGGAATATCTACATGTTACATATCAGTTTGTACTTTAGTTATTATTTACCCCTCATGTAATCAGAAGATTTTACATTTTGTTTAAATTTAGGTTCACTTTTTCAGTAACAATTATATAAAATATAAATGTTTTTGTACGTTTAAGAAACATGTAATTAGAACATTTTTATTCTTAAACAACTTATAACTAAAATATTTCTCACCTTTCAAAAGCCGATCCATAGTTAAAACATGTTACGCTTTTTGAAAAACTACATAATATACAATATATAAATGTTTCACGCTTGAAATTATTTCGTTTTTAATTAATTCGAAAATGTTAAAGTTGCAGATCATACTAATTTAAAGTATTTTGTCTTACGATTAGAACTAAAGTAAAATAATTCAATATTAATCATTTTTTATGCATAATGCAGATAAGTCACGCATGCGTTATTACATTTTTGTTTTAAATATTAAATTGTATAATGCGCCTTCAGCCTTCACCGACAGTAAATGTACGTTGTTTGGTTTATAATTTTTTACGTGATTTATAGATTTTAAGCTTGATTGGAATCCCTCATTACTGGAAAAAGCCCATCTGGGATTTTATGGGACTAAAAAGTGAAGATTTGTTGGATTCAAAACGATTTTTCAATTTCTATCAACGCCTTGTCACAGACTGTCCAGATGATGCAACAAGATTTCTTTGTATTATGTCGGCCTGTAGAAAGAGGTCTTCTTTACCTTCCCTAGCCAGTGCTAGTACTAGTTCTCCTAGTAATAATAAACGAGCTTCTCTCCCCGCATTAGATGAGTTTACATTTACCGATTTCCATACAGTCCATGCCTGTATGTCCGACTTCATTCCTATGATGCAAGATATTATCGATACTCATCCTGGTATTTAAAAATTATTTTAATTTAATTTGCCCACAATAATTGTATGCTGTAAAATTGTAAGACGTATTAAATATTATGTTTCTTTTCCAAGTAGTTGACAGTATTATAGATAATATAATGAACAGTTTGGTATTAATTTGATTTCCAGGTCTAGGATTCCTACGGGAAGCACCTGAGTTTCATAGTAGATACATTACGACTGTTATTTCTCGTATTTTCTATAAGGTATGTCCTTTTTTTTATTATTAAGTAAGTACATACGCCATTTAATGTGTTCTTTTTGTCGCAATATGTTACCTGTAGTCTTAATTAGTTAATTGTTTTAAATTCATGCGGCTTTGATTTTCATATTTTCTTTTACAGTCTTCTCAATGCCTAAATATTAAAACTTTGTAATTTTTTAAAACTTTGACAGGTAAATAGATCTTGGACTGGGCGCATCACACTTAGTGAACTCCGAAGATCTAATTTACTTCGTATAATAAAACGATTAGAGGAAGAGACTGATGTAAATTCAATCACAGAATATTTTTCCTATGAACATTTCTATGTTATCTACTGTAAATTTTGGGAATTGGATAAAGATCATGATTTACTCATCGATAAAAAGGATTTGCACGCTCATGGTGATCATGGTGAGAAACGAAAAAAAGAAACTGTTCATGTTCATTATATTTTTGCTATTTTAGATTTTCAGATTTCAGTGTGTTAGTTCAACGTCAAGACTTGAACATGTGGCATAGTATTAAAACTATTTTTATTTTTAAGTTTTACTTTTATGTGAATTGCGAAGTAAATTTTAATACAGATAAATTTTAAAAAGTACGGTTTTATTTTTATGTTACAGCACTCTCGGGACGTATTGTTGAGCGTGTATTTGATGGGACGGTCATTCGGGGTTGGGACGTGTCTTCCCCTGTTAAATTCACATCCGGTAAAATGACCTATAGTGACTTTGTGTGGTTCCTCCTTTCTGAAGAAGATAAGAAAAGTCCAACAGCGATAGGTATGTCATTTGCTATATATTATGCAATATAGTTTAGAAGTACACAGAAACAGATCGCTATGATATGTTTCAATGCATAATGTTTTGATCTTATATCAGTAGAACGATATATCGTCTCAAAAACGTATGTTAGCTTGTATAGAATTATTGCTGAGTTAGCTCAGCAATATCGCCATATCCTTTACCCGCGTGGGCTTCATGCACCTACTTCTTTAATAAGTAAACTGTACAACTGTACAAGCTGCATGTGGGTGTTTCTCTGTAGAGTCAGACTCACAGAGAACTTGGCTTTTTGGCAAACTTCCAATTCTAAAATGTAATAGCATAAGTGTAGACTAGTACTGGTGCTGGTTAGTACAGAATTAATAGTATTTTCGTTATTTGACATATTTTTATCTACATGCCTACTACCTACATAGATAGTTTGCACGCCTAGTGATTGTACTGATGTGTGTGTGTGTATTTTGGTCTGTGAGTTCCATGGCTTTAGCTGTAACATTTGATATGGTAATTTTAATTTATAAATCGTGTTCTCGTGTATTGCATGTGTATATATGTTTTTATTATATTTTCAGAGTATTGGTTCCGGTGTTTAGACATTGATGGGGACGGAGTACTCAGCCCGTATGAACTCCAATATTTCTATCAAGAGCAAGAAAGCCGGATTGAAAGCTTTGGAATTGAACCATTAGATTTTGCAAATATTTATTGTCAGATGGTTGACATGCTTCGTTGTTCGCCCACGGGTACGTACGAGCTTAAATCATCCTCATGAACCATTAACCATTTATGTATTTAGTATTTACGAAAGAACCGTAGCATAGCCATCCGTCATATGTTTTTTAATCGCAAAAGGAAACGCAAACCAAGCTTATGCATATAATTATTTACACAAGTTGCAAGAAGGGCTATTTACACTTTCAAGTATACATATTTTTCTAATTCAGTTTTTTCAAAAATTCCAAATTGTTCTAATTAGTAATGGTTTCCAAATATTCTGAAGTTACCAAAAAATCAGAATAATTCTAAATTTTTAAATTAGATTTTTTTTTTGGAAAACGGTTCAAGTTCTTTAAGTAAACTCTTTTCAAGGCAGTGCAAAATGTCCTAATTAAGGGAAAATTTAATAATTTTTTAGAAGTAATACAAATTATCTTTTTACAAATTTTCAAAATATTCAGAATGGAACTTGTACTCACGAGTTCTCGGGGAAGTACTAAAGTACAAATATGTTGTCAGAAAGTGTAAAACGTCCCATTAAACTCTCATGGTTTATATTGCATGCAGCTAAGACCATTTTGAGCTTTAAATAAAAAAAATGATGTCCACAGAACATTTTGCGTGTATTCAAAATATAAGTTACTGATAGTAACTTTTGCAGCGCCAACAAGCATGTATCCATATATGCATGCCGTTCACGAGCTGCACGACATTGCTCGAACCTTCAAAAGTCCAAAGCTGTCTCCTTTGTCCAAGCCCAATTAATTTTATTCAAAGAAGTGTGTATATGAAAGAAAATTGTTTGTGTGTGTTCGCTCCATTATTTTGATAAACGAGGATGCATTCTGGGAAATATTAAATAAAAAAAAGATGTTTATGGTTTTTGTGTGGGTGAACAGGTATAAGGTTGGCGGACTTGAAACGGAATCCACAATTAGCAGCTACTGTATTCAATACATTGTTCAATTTGGACAAGTATTTGGATCATGAGCAGCGGGATCCATTTGCTGCTGCTGCAAGCTCAGGCAGCTCCAGTGAACCTCAGGAGGGAGAATCAGACTGGGACAAGTATGCAGCTCAAGAGTATGAGAACCTTATTGCGGAAGAGTCACCCTCCGATCATCTGTGAGTATATATATGTAAAATATAGTAATAAGTAAGGTTTAAATAATTTTTACGGCGTAATAAAATATCTGCTGCCTGTCTACTGTATCTTCTCTACTTATACTTTTCTCCTTGGGTCTTTTTAATTTTTCGCCTCATTGTAAATCTGTCAGTAAAAGTGTAGCTTTTATATTTAATATTATAATTACCCATGTATATTATACTTGTACCTACCTACCTACATATCTACAGATATGTTATATTTTGTACGTATAATTTTATTATATCTATGAAATGTTCACCATCTGCTTCTGTATCTGAATCTGTCTATTCTTCGTTCTGTCGTTCCGTCTCAAATACTTGGTCTTCCATCTATCTATTTGCTACTACTATTCCCTGCTAATCGTCTGACTCAAATTTCCTTGACTTGTTTCACCTTTACACTGCATTATGCATACTGCTTGAGAACTCATTAAATTTATTTATTTTTGTTACTATAATTATTGCGGTTTCATTCTTTACTCTTATGACTTGAGCATAGTAGTTTCTGTTCTATTCTATACTATATACTGCACAATATCATACTTCCTATATACGCAACTAATAAACATGATAAGTAATTGTATAAATTACTCGGCTCTACTTTTTACTACTAATAAAAATAATATTATGTATATTATGTACCTACATAATATGTTCATGTGTCAAATTTTAAGAATTGTTATTAATATGCATGACTTATTTTGTTTGTTTTTCGTATCACCAAAACCTTTACCAGGCATGAAAATTCCGATTTTGAAGACAGTGGTGTCCACCTCTACTCACCTTAAAATCAATCAAAAACTAAACCAAATACGAATTGCAATAACCACCAGATCGAAACACTGATCAGACTCAGATCAGATCACCTTCAACATACTAATATTAATTACACTACTATAATTTAATAAAATTAAAATAATTATAAAGTATCATCTTATACCGTCTCCATCAGGGGGCAACTGCACGAGGGCAACAGAGTTTTTAATTAGATTTGCCTATATAGTTATAAGTACTCGTGGGTCGTTCATTCAGAACTTAATGCTGATAGTAAAAATAATTCAGTTGGGCTTTAAAAAAAATGCTGCGTACTGCTTTTATGATACTCTACTTCTGCTGAATATTTGTTACATAAATAATTTCTCACTGGTTTTTACTTTAGTGTAGGTATTGTCAATCATTCTCATAAAGGAGTTGGTAACGTATCGGTAGTTGCGTATGTGTATAAATATTGTATGTAGAGGTCGTAAAACTACAGGAGCCATATAACTTGATTTCAGTTAATTTAAGTATGTGGTAATAATTAATTATTAGAAATTAGATATTTTTAAAGCCAATTTTTTTTCGCTCTTGTCTAGTTTGTTACGCGCAATATTAAAGTCTAGTTCTTAATGATATAATTCTAATATATTGTATGCGGTTGTATATCATTACTGAAGGAGCAAAATGACCAAACTGCAATGTGTTACTAAATAGCAAATTTTGGGTAGTTTGCTTCTTCAGTAACGATATATGTATTTATATGTGCACTAGTTTACTAAATAGTGTGTGTCAATCATATATGAGTATTTTAATTAGGAATAATTAATGCGGAATACAACTAAAAATAAAAATTTTACTGTCAGTACTGTGCCATATATAAATGTATAAGTAACAAATAGCCGATTAAGCCATATGAAATATTAATAATGTATACATTAAATTAGATATATAAAATAGTAGGAAAATAAAAAGATGCCATAATTTAAATTTGTGATGTTAATCTTCCTTCAATTCTGATTGAGGCAACAGCCTTACAGTTTGTAAAGTTTTTCAAAATCTGGTGTGAAGAATACAAAACTAGATGCCTGCGTACTATATTTAATGAAGTACCTAATATGAATTATGTGGTGTTATGTATTTCATTTTTTTGGAATGGAAATCGAAAGAAAAGCCGTCTCTAGAATATTTAATATGAAAGCTTGTAACTTACAGAATTTTTCCTATGGTTGTTTACACTAATCATTTAACATTGCCAAATGAACTTGTCATTGTTTTTTAGTAGTATAAATTAGGTATACCTAAAAATTATAGCTGCCGAATCAAAACCTATAAGCTTCAACTCTGAATCAAATCTGCCGCGGTTAGTACACAAAATATATAATTGAATATATTCAAAATGTATAAAAATAGTCAAACATTATAATTAATAGATTGTAAATTAATTATTAACTAATAGGATTACGAGTAACAGTGAGGTCAACGCGTGTATAATTTAGTTTTACTATTTTGAAGTGTCATTGTTGAAATACTGCAAAGTGTGTGCGTGCTGCTTTGGTGTCATTTAATAGTTATTACAAAAAAAAATTATTACAAAAAATGTAAACATGAATACTGTACACTTTACTGTATACATAGAATTGATATTACTTAATTGAATATGGCACCCGGCAAGATTAGTAAGAATTAATATTATATTAAATTACAGATACGATTTAGAACATGAATCAGATCTGTAGTAGGAATAAAAATACAGGAAAGGAGGAATTACATACAAAAAAAAGTAAAATGTACCATATATGTCTTAAAGTACCAACGTACCTGTATATGAGTATTGAGTTTCTATTCAAAAATTGTAAAGTGATGTTTAATGTAGCAACTAAGAACGTATAATAATATAAGAATAATTTAAGAATATTCAGTATCGCGAAGCCGAATGCCGTTTTCTCATCTTCTTTCTCGTTTTCATTCTTAAAAATAAATTAAAGTACATGGCAAAAGTGACTTTTTCGAAACTTATGAAAAATCTTCAAGTCTTTTTTTTTAAAGTTTTGATTTATAGTTCTCTTATTATTATGTTTGTAAGTGGCAGTCTTGCAGTTTGTTACTTTTTGCTTTAATCATAGGTCATCCGCTATAGTGTTTTTCTTGCCTGGTTAAAGTACTACGTACAAACTACGTTTAATACTGTGCGAAGGCAAAAATGTTTTGCATTTACATGTCCTCATAATATTTTTTGCTCATTAAATTTATCCAGCTTCAGAGACGAGAACCATTGTTGTCTATGAATGATCTCTAATGGGAATGGTAATGTGGGGGCGCTCCCACATGTTATAGACTTGGTCAAGTCGATAAATTTAATTACAGGAGACAGAAGACAAGAGCTGATTTGAGATTGTATCGTAATCGTAAGTTTGTCATGGTTTTAATTATTATCTTCCGTTCGTGACCACCTTATGAAAATGAAAATAATATTATGCAAAACAGAAAGAACAATTTCCTCAACGTTTTTCGTACAAGTTAAGTTGTGTCAGGATTGTTATTGTTGTTTTGTCTCGCTCAGACTTCAATATACTGCCTCAGTGCTTCAAGTGTGCCGTTTATATTCTAATCCTAAGGTCGTATCATGAATCTTGATTACACAAAATTACATGTTTTTGTTTCAACGTATTACTACAGGACGTTCCAAAATCCAAAAATTTATGCAGCAGGTAAAAAAATACAATTGTTTTGTGTGTCGCTTTAAAAGTTTATCTTTACATTCAGTATTGACACAGGATGAAACCATGTCTAGGAATTTTTGAACTCTTGCCGCATCAGTGTGTGTGTCAGTACTGTCAGTCACTGATCGTAAATTCTAGTCGCTTAAATTAAAGGCGAAAATTAAACTGCTGCTGCTGCTGGTAGAATTAGCATTACAATTGATGGTATCACAATGCTCCTATAAATCAAAATTGATGCTATAGTGTCTTTCTTTTCTTATTTTTGGCATTTATTTATTTTAAATGACTTTCAAACGCAAATATTTGAACAGGGCAGGTAGGGGTGCAAATAGGCTATGTGCAAGGGTAGACGTTTTCATTAACATTTGATTTCAACTATTTTTATTTTCTATCCATATATTTGTATACTTGTGCGCATCACTATGGAATTTGTTTATAGTATAATATACAACACAGCGCAAGGAAACTGAACATATAACAATTTTAATCATTACCATTTAATTAGTCATTCGAGTAGAATTAAAATCTACTGCAAAATAATGGCGATAATGATAACGCAAGTTACTATTAGCGTTTACTTATTACTTATCATGAATATACATGAATTAAATGCTTACAATAATTCTTGTACTATCAAGTTGTACTACAAATTCTTTTAAGCTTATTCACTAAAACGTATTACAGACAAAAAGCTTTTACTACCAAAGATTTAGGAGAGATTCCGCACACGGTTTACTTAGAGCATGTGAACGGCCCATTGTTGTCTTGGAATAGTCATACATTTGGCCACTCCCACGGGTTGACCAAGTCTGTAATAAATTAAATCTGAAGATGAAGCCTCAAGATTGTAGATACGTTCATTCTTTATACACATTGTAATATTAATACCTTTAATTAATATATAAGTACACAATGCTCGTGATGAGAAAATAATGGAGGAAAAGTTGACGTGGTCAGAGTTTAAAGTCAAGTTCAAATTCAGTATACCACAGTAATTTATAAAAATATATAGTCTCCTAATAATTCAGCTACATACTACTGTACATCTACTGCATTACAACTATAACTAATAGTAAGTTCAGTTGATTAGACATTAAAAATATGGTATGTAAGTAATATAATTTTACCCTGATGACTCCAGACAATCGCCTGTCTTGAAATTTTTAATTACATGGAATCCCTGACCCACGTAAAGAAATTGCCAGTACTGACTGTTTCCAATGCCAAGCCCAGCATCCTAAATTAAAAGATTTAGTAATAATGCAAACAACAGAACATGAATTTAAAAGCATAATTTATGGGTCTATAGCTTATTATTCATATAGGTAGACCATGTCTGGTATCTATATGGTTCATAGCCAAGCAAAATTTCATGATTAATTCATAATGTGGGTGGTATAGGATTTAGGTGTAGTATATAGGACTGAATGTTTGGCTTACATCTTGGTAAACCATCCCCGTTGACCAGTCGTACTCCATAACTTTGTCTTCGTTCGACGTGGGCTTCAATTGGTAAGCCACTGACAATACTGTATTTTCACGCACACAAAAGTGAATCATTTAGACACTGTACGTATGCCACATAAACATAAGGCACGTCCGAAGTTACAGATATCATTTTATGTAATTACTTAAATGTACGCCGAAAATGAATCCTTTATTTTAGAAATTAATTGATAATTTAAAAAAAGCTAAATTTGTCTTACATGCGCTAACAGCTCTCCATTTTTGAGTGGAAGCATCTCTCCACGCATCGGTGACAATTGGAGCGGCTGGAGTCCTCACGTTGATGGCTGTCAAATACTTTAGAACAAATAAATAAAAATGAATTAAATAAATTCCAGTTATACATATAGTTTCTATCACCAGTTAACTTTCCAAAATAATTTTTTTAACTCATGTAGAAGGAAACGAAGAATATGCTACAATCATATAGTAGTGTATAAGTATGTAGCGTTGATTTATTATTTTATTTAGTAGGTTATTCCTATTTGTGTTTAATTACAGCTATAGCTTACCCCTGAATCATGGCGGTTTTGAAATGTGTGAATGCCTTTATTCTTAAGGACCGTGTACTCCTCCAAACCCTGCGAGCCTTCAATAAGGAAAGCTAACATGGCCAGAATTGCCATCAGGCTAAAGCCCGTCACAGGGCGACGAAGAACATTCAAAATTTTCATTTTATCTGTCAATTTCCTTGTTGAATTGTGACAAAATTTTAAAAAATGGGGGTTGTGATTGTTTGTGTTCCTTTTTTAAATCTCGTAATTTACTTTTTTTATGTCAAAAATTGGGAGGTATAGACCACACTTTTTAAAAAGAAAAACCAACCGGAAACCAGTATGTATTTTTTGTCTTGAAGCTGGTGCCGGGAAATAACAAAAGAATACACTGACAATATATCTGGGAAGAAAAGTCGTATTTATAATGGCAGAGTAGAGATCATTAACTACGGGCTACCTGAATCCTCACAGCTGCATGTTAATAATACTGTAATTTATGGCATCCTTCAAAGTTTCCATGTAGGGGTTAAAATTGAATCCGTGATTCCAGCTCCAGATTATCCCGTTTCTTATCTTTGTATTCACATTATGAATAAGGTATATATGATTTACTTACTTAACTTTGACGTGTATTTACTTTTATTGTTACTTTGTTTCCACCTGATAATGTAATTATGGCGTATGATCAGGAATCGTCCATAAATGGTGTCATGGGGAGGGTTAGTGTGTATAGTCTAATACTGGGGACATGCCATGTTAAAGATAGCCGTTTACGTAATGCTAAAGTGATGAATGGGTGGGACCTAAATGAGTTATAAATTGGGTGACAATATTTATGGACCATCCCTTATTAATCATGATAAAATTAAGCCTCTCCGTTTAACCCCATTGTGCATAAGTTAAACGTTTTCTTACTGTCATATCCTATCAGTGTCATGCAGTTCCTGAGCTGAGGTGAAATATATATCTTGTCTCATTCATATTTCGTAATTATGGGAAAACTGGAACTTTTGTCCCTAATTGAATTCTTCAAATAAAGGCTTATAATCTTTAATCATAAAAGTCATTATGATTGTTTGTATTGTCATAAAGTCAACTTGGGTTACAATTGATTATGAATAGTAGTAATATTTGTTGTTTTGAGCAGTTTTGAAGTATGGATACATATATACGATAAAATAAACTACCATAATTTAACTCTTCTTCACTAATTTACTTTGTGATTTTGTGATTCAGGCCCACACGCCCTGCTTATAATACTAGTGTAGTGACGTCAGACTTACGCAGACAACAAAGTTGTACAATATACGATCAATACTATCGATACAATAATAAAACGAAACAGAGAAGATAAAAACGACCTTGTGCTACTTACTTACTTAAGTTAATGTCATCAAAACTCTCATTCATAATTCATACAATTTGAAATTTAGGAATTAAAAATTGTTTTTTTACTACAGGCAGGAGTGGCAGAAGGTGCAAAACTGCATCGCGTAGTGTGCACTGCATACTAATAAAGTAGTTCCTGCACACATTGCATTGCTTGAAGAAAAATACAATTTATTAGGTATTTATATTATGATAAAAATATCAGGGCCGGAAGAAGGAATTGCTTTTAGGGAGCAATTTGTTTTCATACAAAAACCACCATTTTGATTTTATTGAT
>JAQFZE010001812.1:0-16486 GCA_034695245.1 Dicyrtomina saundersi | reverse complement strand
GATTCTTCACAGACGATATTTTTTTTAAATGACAAAGCATTGTCGACTTCACTTGAATTTGAAAGAAATTGTAAAGTAATTGTTGCCGTCTTTGTTGTCGCTATACTTTACATTATGTTGTTTCCTATCCAATTGTTTTGTTTAGAAATATAGTTCATGTAGAAAGAACAATATACTGACTTCCCATCCCTAGTCAATAGACTACGCTCAGCCAGTCTGGATTCTGGATGTAAAATTTAGATTTGTATGCAAAAAGAATTGAAATGGAAAATTGCCAGAACCTTACAAAATAAGTAGTATGTGTGTGTGTGTGTGTGTGTGTGTGCTTGTATGTATTTAAATGGGACGTTCCGCTCCATTCCGTCCATTCTACTACGTATGTGTTGATAGTTTATAGTTGATACTGGGAACTGGGACTGACTAGTGAGACTGTAGGGCAGCAGCAAGTGTTGTCAAGCATTGTTCTGTGTGTGTATGGTGTACCTATCGGACTGTAGTATGTAGTACGTATAGAAAGTACAGATTATTTACTACAGATATCTTGAGAATTGAAAATTGAAGAAACTTCACTTACTTACTACATATAGATAGCTTGGCCCTTCTTCTTTTTGCTTACATAAAAGACTGACAGACTATATAGTTGGGGTATTACCCTTGCAATTTGTCTGCAAACCTTTTATGACTGCAGCAGTCACGAGTGCCAGTGCCCCGGACTCTGAAGCCAGACCAGACTTAATAACCAACCGAAAACCGAAAACCGAAAGCAGCCCTAGAATATACCCACATTGTTTTCCCATATATACCCATGGAGTTTGGGGAATGGGTGTGAGTTAAAGTAGGTACTTTCCTCCCTGATTTACTGCTGACCCTGATCAAACAAAAAACAAAGTGTTTAAATTATTTTTCTCGAACAATTTACATTTACATGCCGATGTTGATGCCATTTCCCATACCGCACCATAACCAGTTCCGCTGTCCCAGTCCCAATGCCATAGCACCATAGATAGATTGCTCCATAGCTCCAGTGCCATACATCACCGGTTAAATGTGAAACTACTCTACTGTTCTTTTGGCCTATTGAGTCGACTTTGTGTTGGAGTTTCTAGATTTAGATTGAAAGTCCCATTTACCATTTTCCTAAAAACTTCCCCCCTCTTTAAATTTGCATTGTGGTCCCGCCGCGCGGTTCACGGTGGCCGTCTTTAGAAAATTCGGCTCATTGGAATTTAGTTGCTTAGCAATTTAGTAAAAAGGAAAGTGCAACTTTGTGTGTGGACTATACTGATACTAATATTGCACGGAGAGAACACATAAGTATTTTTAAATGTAATTTATTTTCGTAATTACTTGGCGGCAAATGGCAGTAGTCACAATTCCAAGTAATTTGTAGTTTCTTTGTTGGCAAGCTGTGTGAACGAGCAGTGAGATGTGAGGTCAGGAAACCACAAGGTATTTATTCTGCTTTTCCTTCAAAGTTTCAATCCAGTCTGAAAAGAGAGCTTTATTACATTACACATATTACAGTAGACAGTACTTAGAATTGAGAGAGGCTTCCTTCATTAATTTGTTACGGTAAGAGTAATTATCTCTAAAATTGATGAGTCACAATTTCAAGAAATTCTAAAGAAAAAAAATCTGTTTCTATATATAATTTTTTTTATTACTAATAGTCTCTGATTTTCTGCTTGTGACAAAAAAAAATGAAGTATTAAATGACTGTCACCCGGTCTTATTCCGCAACTGTTTCACCCATTCAAACCCCCGAATTTTGAAATATAGAAAATATTTTAATATTTAACAGCTTGACTTTAAACTTTTAGATCGTTATAGTAAGTGAGAGACTTTGAAAAAGCAGAAAGCAATAAAATGAAATGGGGAATTGGAAACGTTCTCGATCTCTTACATATATAAAAAAAATTACCGAGTGATTTACAACTCCCAACTATTTTCAAGACATAAAAAAACATTTACTAAAAATAGGATAATTCAGCGATTAGGATGATTAATTGAGACATTGAGAGAGACGTTAGAGTGCTAACCATTTTTTATTTAGAATTATTGAACATATTATTTGAACATATATATATGTATACAGTTTGGTTCTTGGAAATTTGTTGGAGATTCAAACAAAACTATTTGCAAAAGAAGAAAAAAATCTACTAGTATAGTGGGCATTTTTGTATTTGTGTTGTTTCGGATTTCGGAGTTCTTAGGGATTTTACCAGTTTGTATAGTAGAACTAGATTTTCTAAATCAAGATTAATTCATGAAGGAAGAGAGATGTCGGAGACGCCCTTCCCCTTTATAAGCTCGCTAATTGACAAATACATTTACAGCTCTGCATCCTCGCTCAGTTTTTAGCTGATGCGTTTATTGTTCACTCTCTGTAGCTCTGTAATCTCTGCCTACACATAGATCTCTCACTGAATTGACTCAATAATTTCCATTACAATAGCGAAAACGACTTCACATTAGACAGTATTCACATTTCGACTTCGATGATATGATCATGGTCTGAGCATGGATCTGGTCCTATAGGGATGATCACATATACTCTCATTTACGTGTAATATCCTACCTTACCTTATGATGTAAGTAGCTGTACAGCCTTATGGACTGAGCATAGTATTATAGACATAGGGAACTATCAGTAATCAGCAGTACTACTATACACGGAGTCATGGAGGTAGGCATATAACTACGCACAGTAGACAAAATTTTGTAGTTTTTTTTCATTTTTTTTTTCTTTCCTTTTTTTCCCTCTGACTCTGGTGAAGTTGGTTTGGGATTTCCATTCGGAAGTGCTCCATAAACATTGAGCAATGCTGTGGAACATTAAGCTTGATTTGAATGGGAATTCCAATTCAGAGTCATACCACGTCATGGCCGTGGACAAGCAAAGTCAGTCATAAAGCAAGTAGAAGGATCTCATGTATCTCATCCCATGTATGTATATGGAATAAAAATATTACCAGTACTGCATCAAGTATTCTACCTTGCTTTCTTTAAGCTCTGCCTGACTCCGATTATGACTCCGCTTGGTTGCCTTGGTTATGCTTATAGTAGATATAAGTTGCTTCCTATGTCCACTATGCTGTAAATACTTATAGCTCTGTCCATAGCCAAAAAGTCACATCAGTGCTGATTCTACTGATTTCTACACCTCTGACCTCTACACATACCATTTAATCGTAACTCCCAAGACTCCCATAAACCTATTAATACATAACAATCGATGGTGTCCACAAGGTTCTATATTCAAAATTGACACATATCTTCTGTGAAGAACTAAAATGACCCATATCCAATTTGCACTAGAATTAAAATGAGCTACTTAATAAAAATCACTAAATTAATTGGATGCGTAAAATGTTAATTATGAGTTTTAAAAAAGTTCATTATGTTGCATTTACACGTTTTTGAAAAGTGTAAAATGTTCTAATTACACGTTTTTAAAAAGTGTAAAATGTAAGATGTTCTAATTACATGGCTTAGGGATTATATGATATTCATGTGTTGTTTGTAGATAGTACATTTTGTATTTAGTTAAAAATGGATATAGGTCATTTTGATTCTTCACAGGCGATATCCGTATAGTGTTAAGTTTATGTTGTAAATTTCTTAATGGTCAATACTTGATGTTCAAAACTATTGTGTTCCCAACTATAAAATCTTGTGTTCAAAAATCATGCGGTTAATCAGATACTCTGTATTTAAAATTAAATCCAAAAAACCTTGATTTCAAAAATGTTTCAAACCAAGCAAAATATGCTATTCATTCCTTTACAAATGAAACCGAAAATTTTGTCTCTGGAATCGTAATCTCTCACGAATCTGTAATTCGTGTATATTGAACTTCATGTATCTTAAACACGGGGTTTGAGCTTAGAAATTTTTGAGAATACGAAATTTTGGAAATAAGAAATTTTAAACGTAAGAAATTTTAACCATTCGAATTTTTTAACAAAACGGATTTATACCACCATATAATACACCTTGAACATGTAGGTTTGAAGATTACTAACTTTTGAACTTAATAATTTTGAACTCCAGACAGATTTGTATGTATAATAATTAGCTCAACTATTTCCCTATGTCTTTTGGTATATATATTTATAATTTTTATATAGAGTTGTATTGACAACACAGTAAATTAAACCCGTCCATTCAACTGTTATTTTACCATTCGCTTGAGCCTTTGACTTTGACCTTGTTGAAATTTGAAATTGCCACAATCAACATTAAGGCAGTATAATATATCTATTATTATTTCTCTCAAAATATGTTGTACACATAGGAAGTTAACTAATGATCTGGTTTTAGATGAATATTTATAGGTGTAGAATAGTAACAATTTACAATTTATAATCATTCATTTTTTCCTCGAACTATATTTATCTATTTATCTGTACAATTTTTACTTTATCTCCGCAGAGTTCACTTCATATAGATGAGAATTCTATGAAGGCGGACGTTTTGTTTTCCTTGAATTTTGATTATGACTTGCAGACTTAAAGATTCACAACGTGCTATCTTTTCCCCAGTCAAAACAGTAATTCATTCCATGTAAACATCTATGAATTTTTTTCCTTCTTGCAAATGTTTGGGGCTTATGGGTTATCCATGTACTCCTTGTTAGTTAAATTGACGTAGTTACCTACCTAGGTACATAATTCAGTATGTGCCTATGATGTGATGTAATTATCAGTTTTTAAACTCAATTTGCTCGAACATATTACCGGCTATACCGGCACCAAAAGTCGAAAGTTAGTTCGAAGCAAGAGTTTTTTAGAGGGAGACATAGTGCAGGGATCTACTGATAAAGGATCGAGCATATGAAGCGATCATCATATTTGTTTATCTAGAATCTAGAACCTAGAATCTACAACAAATCTACACTTATAAATGGCTCGCATTCATTATATTATGAATATGAACTGCATTCGATGCTCCAGTTCTATAGTTATTACTCAGCATATAGTCAAGGTTTTACTGTTCAAAAAGTATCTTGTGTTGAAGGTAGACATTAGGCTCAGTAGTCGTAGTCAGTCTCCTATTATATATATCTGGGTTGGGCATCTCAACTATATATGTACATGCTCCCACAGTACATTATTAATGTAAGCCAAAACGGGGCCTATATTCAGGTCTCTCATCTCTATCTTCACAAATGTAATCTGTATAATATAGGTAGGTACATACATGGAGAGGAGCGAACAATTTGTTTTCATTTTCGCGTTTGACTCTCACTCAGTTGTGTACGTCGTACGTGTAGCGAGGAGCGTGGTAGTAGTCGTGCTCGTAACAGTAATCGTAATATACTGGAACCGTAAAATCTTTAAGGATTTCCCTGTGCCCAATGCCATAGTGCAGTGGTGCATATTGTAGGTACATTTATCTATTGTTTTATTCCCCAAGCCCAAATTCATTTAATCTAGACTGTGCCAGTGTAGATAGGATAGGAGACAGCATGAGTAAAGCACAATACTGATGACATGTATAGGTGCTATATACTGACATGCTGCCCTGGTCCTGTACCTGCATGAACTATGAAGCTACCTACCTAAAAAGTTAATAACACCAGAACCAGAGCCAGAGCCCCATAGCGTTTGAGTAATATTACTTTTGGTCTTTGACGTTGATCACATGAAGCTATAGTAACTTTTTATTTATGAAAACGTTAAATATCATATATTTCTAAAAATTTTATGAATATTTCCAAGTGTTTAGGAAAAAGAAGCTGAAAGATCTGAGTGAACCATGTCTAAACCTAAACTGACACTATAACCTCAGCTCACTTACAGCATGGTGTATACTGCAGACCTAAAGATTATTACAGATAATATAGCTCAGTGTACGTTAGGTAACGCATACCATGACCAAACCAAAGATGCCATGCATGCCACATACCATACGGGAGAGCTTTATAGTGCGAGTAAATAACTTAGCGTTAGAATTAGGTAGATACATTTTTTATGTGAATAAGTATTAGTTAGTATGACTATATAGGAGGCTGGCTATACGGATATACAGAGACAAACCAAGGCACACCTGGCATCCCTAATCGTTACGCGCTCCATTTTCCAATCATCTTAGAAATTCAACTGTTTTTTATGATCGGATGTAAAACCGTGTAGTTGAGGCTGATACGAGGAACCGATGCCGATGCCGAAGCCGAAAACCGAACCGTTGAGCTGACTTTTACATGTATTCCCATCTAAAATATTGACGCTAATAAAATAAAAACAGCCAACGGTTCAGTCCTCGTGTACATATTGATATTACCTAAACGTACTACTACGTATAAAATGTGCTATTTAATTTTACATTTCCTTCTTCTTTTTTTTCCTTATCTCTCTTGTAGGTATTTCAAAAGCTGGAGTATGAACAGGAAATTGAGAGAAAATTAGAACTGAAAGCGCGGCTAGATGAAGAACGTCAAAGTTTTACTGAAACACTTCTAAATTCTTCCTCGCGGGTAAAGGACAAATTATTGCGACTAGTTACTAAATGATCATTTTAAATATGCAGAATATGATGATACAAAAATTAGTAATCATTTGTATTTTGTTTACTATTTCAGCCTCAAATGTTAAATGAAACACTTCAGAAACTCCTCACGAATTTTATAAGTTCATTAGAAGATATAAGGTCACAAGGCCTTAGTTTAGATGTGACTGATTTTCAATCGTTGGAAGAATCAGCAAGCTGGCGTGACTTTACCAAATCTGCCTTTTTTGCCTCAACTGTTCTCACAACCATTGGTAAGGAAGGATGACAAATTATGTGCACAATATGTAAGGACCAAAAAATCCCCCTCTATCACACTGGTTAAATTTGAGATAACAAGAAACGGAAATGTTGCTACAAAAGTTCAAATGCAACGGTGCTAATTTTACTAATTGTAAGCAAATACATGCGTATTAATCCGTGTAATTGAAATCTACACTGTGACACTGAAGAATTGCTACACAACCTTTCCTTCCTCCTCGACGTCATTTCATATATTATCTATAGGCTATAGGCATATCCTTATATTTTTTTCTAATGCTATACACTTTTTTTGAGGAACATAATTTTATGCTTTTTCAAGACCAGGACATCGTCGTATGGTACAGTGCCCCATGGCCCATGTGCACGGTTTAGTACGCATCATTTATTTTAACACAACTGTTGTTTCTTCTATTGGGAGGAGATGTACACTCTGTATTTTGTAATAATATTTAGGAGCGTATTTTTAGTCTAGTTTTGCTTATCTCTTCCTGAACACACACGCACTCAGCTATCAAATTGCAATAATAATATAAAAGACGATAGATAATTTTGACTTTTAATCTGAATAATAGGATTGCGTTCAAAAATTGTCTAAAAATGTTTAGGACACAAATTCACATGAGGATTTCTCATGGGAGAAATGTTGAGTTTGGACTTGGAATTTATAATGTGTTCTCAGGAGGCACGTGAAAGAATTACGGGTATTTTTACTCGTCAGCAATATTTTAGTTTTTAGTACGACATAATTTTTTGGCAGGGAAATTTTTCAAGCCATGTTCACGGAACCACAACACAACACAGTACAGACGAATAAACATGCATTACATCATGTGTATGCTTTAAACTGATCCTGAGTTTAGAGCTGTATCGTTGATGTCATAAAGGTACAAAATAAGATATCTAGATGTAATCTTATACAAATCCAATAGGTTTATAAAGACGAGGGAAATCTTGAAAAAATTTTTAAAAAGGGTAAAAGATACAAACTTATTTAACGGAATTATTTTTAATTTTAAAAACGCAACAGAAGTATTTATTAATGGTGTCAAAAACCGTGGATGTAGCAGTTTTGAGGTTTTACAGAAAAAGGTGCAGAGATAGAATTTTGCAAGTTCGCTTTTAATATTTGCACGTACGTAATATATATCACTTAAGTATAGTAATTATATTGGTAGTTACTTATATACTAGGGTGACACATATTTACACTCATATAGGTACAGCAGTGTACTGCGCACATGTATAGGCACAGGTCGGGCTGTTGATGTAAAATGCATAACAAAGAATCTTTTAGGAGTATGTTGTGCAGCGGTGTATTTACATACATATGTTAGACTACAGTCAATACAGAGGGGGGGAAATGGATGTGGCTGACAACTGACAAGTTCTGCTCTGCCAACGCAACGTAAATTATAAAATATTGTCTTGCATGTTTAAAACAGTAAATCTTTTGTGAAGGGAATTGAAAGTGAATTTTTAATTATTTGAAAACCAAGCAATTCTCTCACTATTTTTTGTTCCTCCCGTTTTTCTTCTTAAATGTCGAGAAGTCAAGTCAGAGTAGTGGAAGTGAGGGGAGTAGTATAAGTGGAGTTCAAACGATGTGTAGGAATGAGATGGGCTGAGTCAGAATAGCGAGATAAACCTTTTAGGAAATCGCACTATACAGAAACTCAGAAACCCTACAAACACAGATACTAATGTGAAGCTGGTTTCTGGTACTGGTACTGGTAGTGATGCTGCTGATTTCGGCTTCGGCCCCAGTGCTATGCTATGGAGAGAAGTCAGAGAAGTGAAAGGAAAAGACAAGGAAAAAGATGCTAAGGAATTTCGTGTGTTCTATAAATATCATTATGCTTCTTCATCACGGAGCAGGTGTAATAGATATAGATAATATTTCCAACTTTCTTATACTGATTATGAGTTCCTAATGGGTAAAGCATGTCTTATTTACACCATTATGTGACCTGCACAGTATATCGTCCTTAGAGTGAGTACATCGTGTGTAGCTTTCTCGCACACAGTAATAAATACAAAATAAACTCAAGTGACAGAAACAGTGAAGTATGTAATAAATAACAATGATCTGGATGCCTTGAGCTAAACCATCTAATTGACTGGAAAAACGACATAAATTTACATTTTGTACTCACATTATAATGTATATTTATAGTTTATACAAAATTTATGTGATTTGGAATTATCTTTAACATAGGCAACAGGCTCCAAATTTTAAAACAATAAAATAAATCTTTTTTATGCGTGCATCATGTATTATTATTGGTGAGTGGGAAATATGTATATACGGGAGGTATAATCATTTTTGGTATAAGAAAATTGAATCGAATAAATTATTACCTATAGTTTATTCAAATAATCAAATTGTAATTTGTTTGTGTTTGAACTTTGAAGGGTATGGTGATATGGCCCCTTATACTCGAAATGGTCGCGCCTTCTGCATTCTTTTTGCCTTGATCGGTATCCCATTCACATTGACGGTGATAGCAGATGTGGGTAAATTGATGGCTGCCGCCGTCTCCATGTCTATCAAAAGACTCAAAAAAAGCTTTCCATCAAAATCTTCAACGGGAACAAAATCCAAATGGAGTAAATTCGGTAGGTGAAATGTAATACTGCATTTTACTTTTTTTTTGTGTGTAGATTCTGTTTTTATACCGCACTTGACTTTGCAGGGTCCCAAATAACCTTTTAATCCTTCCCCGCCCCCTACAGCCAAAATTTAAAAAAGTTCATATCAAAAAATAAATACGTGTTGTATATAGACATGTTAGTTTTGGCTGAGTACATGGTTATGTGGTTATTTGGGACTATGGAACCTACAACCGGGCCGTATATTTTTATATGAATTATTCTTTAATTATTATTGAACAAAAAAAATTTGAGTTTGAGGCTGTCAAAATAAGAAATACCTGTAGAAAAAACCCAAGAATTAGTTAGGATAAGGATAATCGCATAGCGATAATGATTTGTTGTTAATTGACAGTGATGCATTATGTTTTGTAAACTAGGCATTCCCGTCCTCATGAATTCTTAAACATAGCGTGTCTTCTTTTAGTCTATAACGATAAGATTGGAATTACGGACTGGATGTTAGGTTAAAGAAAGGGAAAATAGAAAAAGGGAACACCAAATCCCAACAAGCTACTATACATACTCTATAAACCACTGCACTTGTCATTGTCTTTGTCTGTTATGTTATTGTCTTTTTCCGTCCTCTATGTCTCTGACGAGGAGATTCCCAGATGCAAATGCAACTCTGAATGATAAATAGTGTGTGTGCCAAAAAATTGTCTGCAACTATTATTTTTGCAAAGGATGGCAGGTGTCATTACAGTGTTGGCAGTACAATTTGTAATTATGCCTATACAGTCTATATACAGAGCTCTCCGGTCTGTGGCACTACGGTGCGGTCGGTGTGTTAGTAGTGTGTTTTGGGTTGTCATTGTCGGTTGTCGGTTGTCGGTTTTGGCTTCTTTCTGGCGTGACTTGACTTTTTGGTTTAAGCTCTTGAAAGATCTCAACTCACAACTCACTATATAGTCAGGAGACAGGACTCACCTTGCCCTCGTGCCATCATTATCATTAATAATATTCCGCCTTTCGCGTCGAATCAAACGGTGACATTTTTTCTCCTTCCTCGTCCCAGTCTACGTCCCGACACTGCACTGCGGCCCCGGTAACGGTAACGGTCCCGGCACCTTTCCTGCTCCCGGTCCTCTTTTCTTATAGAACGATTGTCAATCCTCAAAATCTCTTGAGGTATTTTAAGGCCACCCGCAGTCACGATTAAAATAGACACTCAGCAAATTTATTTTCAGGGATGACACGGCATATGTCATAATAGAGATACGTAAAAGACAAGGAAGGAGGTAGTTTGACATTTTGACAAAATTGTACAAATTAAAATAGCTTCTGGGTACTCGGTATAAGCATATAAAGAATGAACAACTGAAAATGTTGCAAAATTTCAAGGTATTCAAATGCCCTAAATACTAGTCGTAAATAGTTGTTTCTGTTTCTGAGAAAAGTATAAAACTGCCTAATTAAATATTTTTGCAATACTACCTATAGCTACATGAGTGTAGTGTAATTTACGATGATAAAACGCTTTTAAGCTACATATAATGATTATAATGATTTTTTCAAAGTTGTGAATAGAATTTTTTGAATTTTTTTTAAAATTGGGTAGAGATACATTAAGATTCCTTTCCCGACCATTACAAATTGTACGACGACATACATAGATAAAGAATTTTTTGTGTGTGAATTAAAATACCCTAAAGCTAATCGTAACTACAAGTATTGGCTTGATTTATGACAGTGCAAAATGGGAATACTGGGGACATAGGTACCACCGCTATTTTTTAGTAATCTGCATACAGTAATATGAACCCGTGTAAGTAGGCAGTTAGAATAATAAAGTTACAATTACGAGGTATTTGAAGACAAATTTAGATGTGAAAGGGAAGTACTATTGTACCTGCCTGCAAATGTATGTAGCGTACATACAAACATAGTTACAACGATTTAATTTGTGGAAATATATGTAAAACTGTAGGGAAATCAGCAACGGTACTCGCAGCCGTGGGCTCACTCCTTCTCTACATCACATTTGGGGGTTATTTATTCATCCTATGGGAAAGTTGGGACTTTTTCGATTCCTTTTATTTCTGCTTCATCACCATGACCACTATTGGTCTCGGAGATCTAGTTCCTGGTAAGTGAATACAAATACATCTTGATTTTTTTCTTCGTCTCTTCTTTTTCTACTTCTTCTTCTTGGTTGGATTGGAATTAGTTGGGAAGGCTGAATGAGTGAGTGTATGTTTACATGGTGTGTGTTTGTTTGTGTGTGTTTGTCTGTGTGTGTTCTTCCCTTCCTCGTGTTAATAGAGCATGGAGAGGTAATGTTCCATATGAGATTTACGAAGAAAGTAATTTTCGAAGAGCTCACTTCTCTTGTCTTTTTTTTTATTCCTTCAAGATAATACCAACTACTTGATACTCTGTGTGTATATCATGATCGGCTTAGCTTTGACATCCACTGCGATAGAATTAGTGCGTAGCCAGTATGCTGATTCTTGGAGGAAAATGAGAGAGTTATCTACGCGACTTCAAGGTTTATCCGGTCCATTGGCGGAACAACTTAAAAAGTAACAAAACATTTTTACTCTATTATTTTTTTAACTCAGTTTTTTTGTACATTAAGCGAAAATTCTTCTTCGTTTGTATTGAATTTTCATTAGTTACTATACTATACTATGTGGCACTACGCCTCATACAAAGTCACTGCTGTATACCGTACACTGCTCATTCAAGGATAATTTAATTTTGCATTTATGCCATGTTTTTTATGAACATAAGAAAGAAAATACACATACCAATAGAATGACTCCATGTGTATGTAATACAACTACAAGTAAAGCGGTTCGGTTAAATTTTATTAATATAATGGATGGATTTTCCCCACAGGTACGGCGATAATATAAATCTTGATGTGAACGTACTTCAAGACTTGAGAGATTTAAAGAAGGTCCTCGCCATGTCAGGCCATGGGAATAAGAAGCGAGAGGGAAGTATTTGGAAGAAGTTTTGGGAGAATGAAGATGGATATGATGATGACATGCCAACAAATGAACCTCGTTTAATTCAAATCATCATTTATGAGTCATCTGTTTAATTGTGAAAGGGAAATATGTACAGCACACAGTGTAAAAATAATATCACTGTGGTTTGTGGTAGGGTAATGTTATGTCATATACGTCATATGTGTCATAGCTGTCTCTGTCTACGTACGTACTTTTTCTCAATGCTATTTAATTATATACATAATATAATTACCTATATAAACCCACGTGATTTTTCAAATTCGAAGACTCTCTTCTCATAATGACATCCTACACTAAATAGAATATAATATACATAAGAACTATAGTAAGTTACAACACCCACCCAAGCCTCAAGCAATATTATATCATTTCATATTTTAATGTTGCTATATAAACCGCTTCAATTTTTACTTCATTATTGCTTTGGAATATTGATGATCATTTTAAATTTCATAGTGATCCAAAATCTCATTTGCTCGAAATGCACAAAAGTTTCTTTTTCATATTTTCACAATTTGTTTACTATACATACTGCAAACTGAACTACTGTGCGATTAGAGGAATTTAAATGGAAAGAAACATTCTGGGAAGTATACATTTCGAGAGCATACCCTGCACAGATTTAGTTGTAAAGAACATTCCCGGAATGTTTCCTATACCAAAATATTCCATGCATTATAAAGCAAGCCTTATTGCCTTATTATAATTCTTTATTAGAATTTGTGAGTTTCAGTTTTCAGTATGTAAGTACAATGGCAGCAAAACTCGGATTCGAATTTTATTCTAAATTTTTTAAGAATGGTTCTTGCCTTAATTTCTTCTTCAAAGGTCTTTCCTATCACTATCGTTTTCGATTTTATCTTACATCTTTTTTCTTATGTCATTAAAAACTCCACAAAATTTATTTGTAGAGGTGATTTACAACTATAATTTAGTCAATATAAATATTATAAGCAAGTAAACATATTGTTCTTATTGTATACTACGTATCAATATCAATTACTAATAGAGATATCATTATTATGTATAGTGTAATTAAATAATTAATTAATTAAATTACTATAGGGAAATTAGTATTATAAATCCTGAGTGCAGGGTGCATTCAGCATGAACACATATTATTAGCATGAAGTATATAGCTGCTAATTACTGCAGGAATTAAGTCCAGCCTTATGCATATACATATACATATTCAGTTTTTTATATACATTCTAAACTGTAGATTTTAGTTTTATTGTTTAAGTCATATATTATCAAATTAATAATACAAATTTAAATAGTCATTAGTGAGTAATAAATCCAAATGTAAATTATTCGTTTGACTGCCAATTGTGTGTATAATAATAATATATAATAAGAATACAATACGGGTTGAGACCAAAATATTTACATATTTCTTTTACTGCCATAAGATAATAATAGTATATAGTACACATTAAACATATATTATACCTTAAAGATGTTTGGATGAAAAATGGGAATATGACATATTACAAAAAAATATTATGTTTTAAACTTGGAAAGAATGTTCGTATATCCCTATAATGGCAGCAGCACCTACTGATAAATTGATAATTTAGTGTAATTATTGAATTGGAAATGTTGTATGTATGTTGAGTAGTTTACAGTTGAATAATATCAATTTATGTCACTAAATGTTCGTTGCTAAGAGATGTTTGATGAAAAATAGATATTTTTACAAATATACATATAGAGTACAGTACAGAATCTTTCATGAAGTCATTGAATAAATGTAATACAAAGTGGCAAATGTTTTATTAGATATCTATACCTACTTATGTAACTGTACCAGTAAGGAAAACGTTGCCTAACCCTCTGGCCTATGCCTATTCTTAATAATGTATTGCTGTATAATAAGATGGCGAAAATTGTTCCACATTGTGTGCGTAAAATCTACACACACACACAAAAATGGCAAATAAAAATAAAGTCAAATTTAAATAAACTTGTAAACCATTCGCCAGACCTTCCTTAATGTGCCTCCGCCCACAACCAGATCCAACTACTACGTGCATATACCCAATATATTTTTTATACCGTTGAGCTGTAACTATAGGTAGGTACATACACATTTATTTGACTGCACCACTAAATTGCTATTACCATTATAGCATTGCAAATTGGAATCGAAATCTATTTACATGCACATGTACGCCATGTGTAAGGTAATGGCAGTTCTCAGGAAAGGAAAATGCCAAAATGCGAATGCCAAAAAATTGAGACGTAACTGTCAAAGGGAAGATCAGGAGTCACGATCATGACTTAAAACATTCACATCGTTGAGAACTTAACATTTCACAGTACATAAATCTTACTGCTAATGCACCTTTTATTGGTTCAGGTTCAGACTCCTTCTGCCTGTCGATGTCTGTTAAGCTGTTGGAGCTGAGGGAAGGTAGGTTTATAAAACAAAAATAAGGACGAGACTTTTGATTTAATTTGACCGTGAAAAAAACATGTAAAGGTGTGAAGTAGAAGGAAAATAGTATTTGTCGCCAAAGAAAATCATGGGGGCATAAAGCATGGCCATGGCAGTGGCATAGTGGTGGTAATGGTATAGTATGTAAGTAGGAGGAAGGCCATTCACTCAACTTGAAGAAGTCGCATACACCTGAATTTAAATTTGTCTAGTTTGTCAATTAGAATCGTTAAACACACACAGACTTGCTGTCATGATGATACCTCATCGACGTCTCAACTTCTCAACCTTCCCATCTCTCGTGAGTCTCGTCATCCTAATCCTAGTGACACATTCTACTGACTCCCTTCAACCTCCTTTTTCAAAATTAAAATCTCTTGATCTAATACACAGATTAAGCCAAAACCAAAATAGTTCATCTTCCCGAGCAGATCGAAGTTTAAGCCATCCAACTGGTTAGTTATAAGTTCGAAAATAATTTTTTTTATTAAAACTATATGTATATTAACTACCACATACTTGGGTAATATAGGTAATTGACAATTTTAATTGCATTATTGTAGTATGTATTGTGCATCAGTGAAGGTTAAAAGTGAAACAGTGGTGACTTATTCTACGGGGCTTTATTGGATTAGTTTACAGGTGTGGAGAAATCGGGAAGGATTTAGTGGTGAACTTTGTCAACAAAAATTACCCCGATGACGACGTTAGCGCAGGTGATTGTCGGTTCCGTCTGGTTATCAGCAGCCCACATGTTTGCCAAGTGAGGATTTTTTTAAGAGAGAGAAAAAATGGGGATTATATATATAACTATATAAGTCAAAACCAATTGGCAATGAATTGGAGTGCATACTTAAACCCATTTTAATTCGGACTTTTTCACAGGTGCGTGTTGACTTTGTTGATACGGAGATGATGGTTCCAGTGAAGGGTGACTGTCTATCTCAGATGTTGGAAGTTGAAGGCCCCATTTGGCCAACCGGGTTGCCACCTCTTTGTGGCACAAATAATGACCAACACTGTACTTATAATAATTCAGTTTTTTTTACTTGTATTATAATTTACTATACCCTTCCGTGCAAGTTGGAATTATTTCTATTAGTTCAGCTTGGAAGCTATTACAAATTTTTATTTCATTTTTTTTAGTTTATTTACATTTGGAATCATGGTCAGCAAATTCCTCCTGGGTTGATTTTCGTCTCACTACCGTTGTAGCTGGGAAACCTTACCGCTTTGCTGTGTGGTTAACTCAGATCGACTGTTCAAATTTTAATGTTTTGAAAGGTGAGGTCAAGTTCATGTAATTTGGAGTTCTAAATTGTGGTTTAAAAAGCATTAAACCTATCTAATACTTAAACTAACCAAAGAAAAGAAGTTACTATAATGTTTCCACGATTTTTATATTTACCGGTTAGCTCCGGAAGGTTGCACGCAATATTATTTGGGAGAGAAAGGAGCGATAAAATCGTTCAACTTTGAGGGTCACCGACTTTTGAATGGACAAGACTATAAAATTTGCATACGTTCTGGGAAAGGAGTGTGCGGGATTCGCTATGAGGCTAATGACGGAGATTTTAGGATTCGGAAAAGTGTCATCGCACATCGTGATGTTCAATTAAGGTAAGTGGGGGAGACGCGTAAAA
>JAQFZE010001811.1:0-16489 GCA_034695245.1 Dicyrtomina saundersi | reverse complement strand
CTGTTTCTCCAGGCAGCATTCTTGTTTGTTCAGAGAATGGTGACTCGGGTCTTCCCAACATAGTTAACGGTTTTGACTGCAGGGCGATATTGTACCTTGCCAAGAATCCGGTGTCTGTTTTTTTAAATTCATCTGGAGTAATGTTAGGATAGTACAGCTGATCCAACATCCCATTCTTCTTCAGAGGATTTGATGAGAGTTCCTTTTTCAAGTACAAACCAATAGCATAGTGATTTGAGTTGTCACTGACTAGTTGGCCATTTGAAAAGAATTCCATGTTACTGAATAGGCCGTAAAACAGCATTGAACACGGAGCGACCACATCGGTAGCAGCAATCTCTTTACCATCGCTAAGAAGTACACGGCAAGTAAGTTCTAATTGGGACTCGTTGAAATTATAGTATTTTTCAGGAGATTTTAGTATGTCAAATATAAGAGGATTTTTATTATCCCTTAGACTAAGTACTGGATAATTCGGATAGTATTCTGCTGCATCTTTAACACTTATATTGGTCAGGGGAAGGTTGTCAAGCACTTAGTTGCTTTGTATAGACTTTTAGGATCCCTCGTACACCGTCTGTTTATCGTAAAAGCCTTGGGTTTCCATGGTTTGCGGAGCTGATATTAGACTTTTGATACTGCTTTGTCGTACTCTGAATGTAGAATGACAAGTTTTCAGATAAACTGGGGATTATATCTTATCGTCGTCGGTTAATTCGGCGTCTACGCCCAGCTCCAGTTCTGGTGGAACTTCTGCTTGATACAGTCTGTTTGACACGAGAGACTGGGGTTCTTCTGATTCGACCCCCAATTTGAGTCCTTTTTTGACAGGCCTGCGCCTAGACCCTCCCGCCTGAGTCCGTCTGTACACCATTCTTCCCCCTCCACTCTGGGTTGTTCGAGCTGGTTGCTTACGGTATGAGCTTTTGTGATTATTGCATGAAGTTTGGCAATGACTATCTCTGCATTTACGGAATTTTATTGTTTGTTTGGTTGCTTTTCGTGGTCCTACAGGCTCAAAGTATTAATTTTTACCGATGCTGGAATCACTAGATGTATTTCCTACAGTTTCAGCGGTTTCAATTACTGTATTTTCTGTCTTCATTTAGTTCTTGTTACTGGTATTTGTATTCACAGAAATAAGCTCAAGAATACAGTATTCACTAAGCAAGCTGTCTTTTGCAACGTCTTTGTCCACTACACTTGAATTTGTGTCGTTTATATTTTTGCACAGTATCTTACGCAATATATATATTCAATACTTTATATGTAAGCACTAGTATTGATTCATTTAGGCTAGTTTGCAATTATAAGGATAAAAGAACTATAGAAATATTTGATGTTGTCACTTCAAAGGTTAGATAGGAATGACTGACAAATTCGCACGTCTTCCTTTTTTATACTTGGCGGCTTCATGCTTGCTTAAAAATTGCGAGGTCGAAATTGCATTTCTACGATTGTTTGAGTACTCTTATCAAGTTGCAACGGCGAACGGTACTCATTTACTAAACTGAATCTTATTAGTTGGTGCTTTTGTCTGTGTAGTGGCACAAATAGTATAAGGACAAAGCTGTGGACCGTCTCACTAGTGTAATCATTAAATATATCGACTGCTCGAAGTGACGATAGTAAATGGGAGGCATATAACTGGTTTTCAACTAGGCTGCATAATACAAGCAGTCTTTGTCCTGGCACAGTGTGTTCAGGCTCAACATCCTCGTCAAACTCTTCCCTCTCCATTTCTTCTTCTTCTTCTTTTACTAGTTCTGGCTTAAGTTGCGCAGAAATACCAGATTTGAATATAAAATTGCCATCAAAGCCAAAAAATTTATTAACAAGTACTAGAAGCTGTACTGTAATATCTTTTCGTAGCTTTGATTTACTGAGAAGTCCATTAGCATGTTCAAACTGCACTCGCGTATCAACTCACAAACTTGCTAACAAAGTACGGTTAATTGCATGTACGACGTAATCTAAATCAAGTTCTTCTGGTTTCTTCATTGGCATATAGTTTGCATATTTTTTAAAAATACGTAAGTTCATGTATTTGTTATCTACAATTCCATTGTATAACTCTTCATTCAAATCAAACTCAGACTCGTAGACGCCATTAAAAAACTTGTCGTGTTGCTGCAGTCCTAAACACAGGGCAATAGGGTCAGGCAAAACAACATACTCGTTCTCACTGCCTTCAAATGTTAGCTTGCACTTTGTGTTACTTTTATCTAAAGGAAATTCAATCTTCAGCTTCAAGTTATAGAACTCTTGGTCGGTCATCTCAGCATTGAAACGTTCAAAAAATTTACAAAAGTCAGAGTCTCCGTTGTTATTTTCTTTTCAAAACATCATTATGTTTTCAAAACCTTGATATAACTGTATAACGTTTTCCATACATTGAATTTTTTCAGCCCCAAAATTAAAATTTGTGCCTATCGGAATATTTTCCAAGTCTGCTTCAAGTACATTGGCATACGGAAAATAGTTTCCTGACATAAACCTTGATCTGTTATGCTTAAAAACAATGCAAGAATGGTTAGGATCTCAATTATAACACTGTTTGATGGAGACAGATTTTTAAAAAGCATATGTATATTGCCACGATCTAAGCGTTATGCTTTTTGTGCAATTTCAAATGGCATGATGTCTTGATACAGCCTCAACTTTGAAGTAAGTCCAGTAATGGCTATTCATTCTTCTTCGTTTTTAAAAATATTGCTGTTTAATAGCTTCAGAAAACAATGGCAAGAATCCAGATGGTTCCATCTTAGCGAGTATTAGGCTTGGCTTAGCTCTTCACTGTAGAATGCTCCCGTGATAGGCGTGTTATTCAGATCCTCAAGGTAGTAGGTTATAGGTATAGTATTAAAATTCACTGACTTTACAACAAAAAGCTCCTCCTAGAACTATTGGCTGTAACCTGTTTGAAATACAAAAGACGAATACATGTAAAACTTAAAATGTATGCCTATATACATATAAATATTTTATTAGCGTACTTATGATCCAGCGATATTTGTACCTTTGTCGAATAAGATTTTTGTATGGCTAATTCTAACACGGTCGCCAGGCGAATACTTTGCCTTCTTTTTTTCTGTGTTCTTAATAATATCTAAAAACATTGTCCTCCAGACCTGGTTCTCGTTCAACCGGTTAACCTGGAAAGGCGCCATTTGAATTGTTGAGTGAAAGCTATTGTTATAGGTCCTTACAAATTCCGGAAAAATATCTACGATCCTAGTAGTATTCCTTTTAGTCATGTATCTAGCGATTCGTTGAAAAATAGTCCTATACCAAACAGTACATGTATATATTACCTGTAAACGTGACTCTAACATATTGTGACTAGATATATGTAGACATACCATGCTGACTGACTAACCTAATTACGCGCTCTACGATACTGGATTTTGTGATATAAGATTTTTTAATGTTAAAAATGTAGGCTAACGCTGACTTTCATGTCAGCGCAGTATATCTCTCTTTCCATGTTTACTAAAGTTCTTCGACGTTTAAAATTTTTACATATAAGACGGTGCATTGAAAATAAACGCAACTGACTTAATTCTTTATTTACTACTGTTTTATCTTAAAAGTTTTTCTTATTCTTTAGAAAGCCGCTGAGCGCCAAATAAGAACCCTTTAATCTTGAGTTTGGAAAGATTTACGTAATTCAGCCATTTTATAAGCTGCATGTCATAGTGACCTACTTAGAACAATTGTAGACTGTAAATGCACATCGTCTAACAAATTCAATGCTTTTTTTACATTCCCAGTAACGTTTACATGTTATGTTATCGTATCAAACTTTTTCCAATCAAATGAGAAAAGAACTTTTTATTTTAAAGTTTAATTAGAAATATATACTGTTAAATCATATGTACATTTACAATTCTCGGGATTCGTTGCACTGAGTCGATGTTCATGCACACAGTCAGGACAGAGAGCACGATTTAAGTTAAATGCATAAAACCTTGACTGTGAGAGCAATGGTTCAACTGGAAAAGGTTTGCTTTCAAGTCTCGGTAAACCAGGCCGAGTTGCGTCTTTATAACTTTTTAAATTTTTTGCTGCAACCTCGGCAAACTCAAACAGGGTTCGTTTGCAAGAACAACATTTTACGTGTCTACAACAAATCTTTTTTGGTGATTCGTTGTTATATCGTTCTGGTGCTTGTACAACTTTGAGAAATATCGACGGAGCTTTTAGCTACAATTTTTCATCGCAAGTGTTAGCAAAAGTTAATCGAGTAAGTTAAACTGAACAGAATACTATTTTTTCGTGGCACGAACTACAAGTAAATCTCTTTTGAACTGAACTAAAGCTGTTTGAATAAAATCTGCTGTTGAGGTCCGTATCAAAATATTTATTTTCTGTTCGTCTGGACCATAAACTTTTCTTGGCACAAAAACTAGTGCCACAGTACTGGCAGCTAACTAGAGTCAGCATGCTACAATGTACACTGTATGCTGTGTAAAAGCAGTCTTGCACTAATTATATCATTTGAAGATAGGATATTTTTATTTTTATTGAAATATATATTAAGTTTTACAAACTTTGTTTTATTAAAAATAAGTATATATGTTGCATTCGGTAGTTTGGCTTGTGCAACAGTAATAAAGTTTTATACTACCGTCCAAGTCTTATGTTAAAATGCAAAATAGGTTGAAAAACATTCTATATAGTTAGAATTTTTTAGTTTGGAATATTCTAAAAATTAGTTACTAAAAGTGCAAACAGAAATATGTATTCTATTAATAATAAACCACAAAATACAAATTGTCAAATAAAAACATACAACAAAAATACTATCAAGACTCAATATAGAACTAAAAAGATTCAACTCAACATTTTATATTTAGTGGCAAAAATACAAAAAACCAACCTTTGTAAAACTAAGCAACAAAAATAATATCAAGAGTTTATATAAAACTAAAAACATTCAACTCTACATTTTCAATTTATTAATTAAAATACAAGCAACAAATATTTGTAAAACCAAGCAACAAAAATAATATCAAGACTAAATATAGAACTAAAAAGATTCAACTCAACATTTTCTATTTAATAGCAAAAATACAAACAACAAACCTTTGTAAAACGAAGCAACAAAAATAATATTAAGACTCAATATAGAACTAAAAAGATTCAACTCTACATTTTCTGATTAGTAGTAAAAGTACAAGCAAGCAATATCGGCAGTGGCAAACGAAAATATTATAAAGTTACAAGTTTATAATGTGCATGCAACAGAATAGGAATGGAAAAGGCAGGCAAGAAAAGTGTAGTAGTGTTGGTGGCAATGGTAGACTGTGCAAGGCAATACAAGAAACAGAGGCAGCAGCAATGTGCCAGGCATTTTGCCTTTATGGTTTTAGAAACAGTTTCTGTGCTAGGTGGGAGAGGGTGGAAAGTTGAACTTTACAAGCCCACTGACCAATCAAGCAAGACATTTCCTGTAACCCCTAGTGAATGTACATTATTGCAATTGTAAACTTTGGGGGTGACACGGAAAAGTAGGTGTAAATGGGATTCTACGTTGCCATACAAAAGTCTATAAATAAACCCTGTTTGCCGAGTTCAAAATCATTTTCTTTTTAAACCTTGGAGTTGACTTGTCTCTCTAGCATTCTGTTTGTAACCATACAACCGTCATACAACCAGCATTAACATGCAGCAAGACAAAGATATGAGCGTATCGCAACAACAACAGGAACATCCAGTCAATCCAATAGTTACCAAAGGAAGACACAGACTTTTGTTGTGGCCACCACTGACTATTTAAACAAGTTCTCGTGTGGAACCATACAAGCTTAACCGAAACAGCAGCTACCAAAAGTAGAATTCTGATTGCAAATCAGTCAACGAATTGTCAACTGCAAACGATAACTTCAACAGCAGAGATTTGTTGCCTGCCAAGGCGTGTAGCATAATCGCTCAAGACTGAAAATTTTTTAAAACTCCTGAAACTACCATTATCTACGAAATTTCTACAGTTGAAGCTCAGATTTGAGCTAAAAATGTTTACGACAAATATCTGCCGACTCACGTTTACCATTTTGGCCGACGGAACTTTGGAAATTGCAAACATTTACTCGTTTACTCTTTTTGAAAGTCACAACATTGAAGAGTGGGCAAGTCAAACGTTAAAGGAAAATAAAGAACACCCGCTTCCAGGCAAGATGATCACAGATCATTTGCCATACTTTAAAAACAGAACTAATACAGAGATGACCGAAGAACCGCGTGATCAGGCTAAAACAATTAACGTACTGGCAGAAGCCACATTGCACTGTTTCCTCTGTGCGAGTCCATTTCTCATTTATCACCATGACTGGGGCGATCAAAATGTTTATTAACTCCATCCCATCTGACAACTACTCTTAGAAATGGCCAGCGTATGTTTGCAGCACCATTTTGTTCAGTCTTATTGAGATGAACGCTCTTTTGGAATATCTTACAGATTCCAATTCAAAGCTCGCTGCCATGGAACCACGAGATTTTACATCACGGTCTCGCCAATTAAATTCTCAGGAAGTCATCCAAGAACAACGTAACTCTGAACCTAACTCTGAAACTAAGTTTGCAAAGCAACATGCTGAAATTGACTGGGATGAAGTTATATCTACTGCTGTAGCAGGATGTTGTCCAACATTAACACCATCAGTTGATTTATCCTCTGGCGCAGTCACAGATTCTGATATTGGCGACTTTGAAAATTCGGACGACGACTGCAATGCTGACGATGAAACGAGTCATGACGAAATCTAACTTCTACCGAACAGTTTTTGTTCCCTCAAACATAGTGTTCCCAATTTTGAAGAATATTCATGTGTGTTATACTTTGTCTAGTTATAAAGTTAGCCATTCCAGTTTTTAAAAACATTTCATCTACATGTACAAAATAAAATTTAGGATTCTTAATATAAGTTTTAAAAATTCGTAGTTGCTTAAAACTGTAAATCAGTATAAAACTTTGTTGTAATTTTAATAACTTACGTGTAACATATTTTATACTCTGATTGTCTACCAGTAAAAACAAAACCTAAAAAAGTTGTAAAAATGTACACTACGGGCTTTGGACTTAGACTGAAATATATTTGTTACAAAAACATAGAGCACATATTTTATTCTATTAATATAAAAGCACTATACAAGTAAAACCAGATCTTATATACTCAAACGTCTGTCAAAACAACACAGCAACTACTCTGCCAAATAGAAGTTTCTATCATTGCCAGTTCAAAAGATACACAAAATAATAATAATGTGTTTTGTTAATTACGGCACATTTAAAAAGCTACTACACAGTAAACTTTATGTTATACTACAATATTTTGATACCATACGCTTACACAAACGCCAAAACAAGTCAAGGTAGACAAATCTCACAGTACCCCATACACAAAAATAATTTATTGGGGAAACTTAAGAAAATTTTTGTGAACAAAAATCGGGCATATTTTAGAACGTCAGTATATCAGGTTTAAATATGAAAAATATTTTGGCAACGCACATTTATTAGGTAAAGCGTTGAGGCGTTTTGCACAAATATTTATTAAAAAAAATATTTCCCAAATGTTTTTTGTTATTAGGGGTTCTAAAATCATAGCAAAATATTAGCATTAAAAGTCCCACATTCCCCATGTAAACAAAAACGTTATTTTTTTCTCGCGCAAAAATTAAAATTTTGTTTTGCACATAAAATCTGCCATGTTTTTAAACAATCATATCTCTGGTTTGAATATAAAATTTCGGTTGTAAACTTAACATTTTTTTAAACTTTTAGGAGGACGTTTTGCACTTCAAGTTACATAGCCCCTGCTAGGTAAAGTGACAAAACGCTCGATTTTGTATTTTGGTAACTTTTACATATGAGTACATGCCATATACATATATTTCAATAGATTGCCATTAGGACTAATAGTTGCAGGCTTACCATGCGTGTAGTACTTGCTATGCATTAAAAGTACATAAAGCCGGCCGTGCACTAACAATTTCGAATGAAGATAGGATATTTTCATTCTACATTGAATACATATTGGGTTACATAATTTGGGTCGTGCAAGAGAAATAAAGTTTTATACTACCATCCAAGTCTTATGTTAAAATCCAGAATAGTTAAATTCAATAGAGTCAGTATTTTTCAGTTTTCGATATTCTAAAAATAAGTTACTGAAAGTGCAAACAGAAATATTTATTCGTTTACTAATAAATCATAAGATACAAATTGTCAAATAAAAACAAGCAACAAAAATAATACCAAGACTCAATATAAAACTAAAAACATTCAACTCTACATTTTCTATTTAGTTGTAAAAATACAAGCAACCAATATTTGTAATGACAAGCAATATAAATAATATCAAGCCTGAATATAAAACTAAAACGATTCAACTCAACATATTCTATTTAATAGCAAAAATACAAACAACCAACCTTTGTAAAACGAAGCAACAAAAATAATATTAGGACTCAATATAAAACTAAAGAGATTCATTTCTACATTTTCTGATTAGTAGTAACAATACAAGCAAGCAATATTTGTAATGATAAGAAAAATAATTATAAAGTTACAAGTTTAAAATGGGCATACAACAGGATTGGAATGGAGAAGGCAGGCAAGGAAAGTGTGGTAGTGTTGGTGGCAATGGTAGAATGTACAAGGAAATACTAGAGACAGAGGCAGGAGCAGTGTGTTCAGGCAAGAAAGAGACTCAAAAATGAGTAGCAATACTAGTGTGCAGCCGAGTTTTATTATATTTTTCGTATGTGAGAAGGAGAAAAGAGGGTGGATTGATTGGTGCATGAAAATACCTGCTGCGCACACAACACTGCCCCGTCAGGCCCTAGCTTTCCAAAACTAGACTTGTCCTCGCTCACTAGACGAATCCGTATGTACATGCTAGTGCGGGATAGCTCATCTGTACTTTACATGTATTTTTTATTGGTATTATTTCCCTATTAGTCTGTACACTAAAGGCTTCATATGAAAAGCAATGAAATCTCTCCCTCCGTCTCTTCTCTCTGTCTCTCATTACACTGCGTTTGATTGCATTGAATCGTACCTACATGGTACATACAACCAACCATCAGTGTGTACTCCTCCCTTTCTTTCAAATCCTCCTCACGTTATTTCCTGTCCTACGTACATGCCGCCGTACCTACTTGGCTGTCTTTCCCTATCAGCTCAGTTCATATGGACTGCCCGTATATATATATTGCCTGGTATCCCTCTATTTGCATCTCCCTCTAACCTCGTTGCATTCACTTGCATTGGAACGTACATTACTACAACGTACCTACATAAATCCATCCGTACCATTTTCCCTTCGTCCCTATTTACTCCCTTCCTTCAGCTCAGTTCACATGGACTGCCTATATATATATATATATTGCCAGGTCTCTCTCTCTCTTTCTATTATCATATCATATCCCCTTCATCCTAGTGTACTCTGGCTCTTATCATTCTTTTCCCTTACCTACCTCTTTCAAATTACCTGCTCCCTTCAGCACAGGTTCCCGGTCGGTCCTTTTTATTTCCTATTTATTTCCCCTTCCCCTTCTACTCACCCCTTTTGTTATCCTTGTCTTCTAAGACGTTCATCCATCTTTATTTTTTTCTTTCTCAACGTCTTTAAAACACATCCGTCTTCTAGCCATATCAAGTAGTGAGCATTGGATTGGCCTGTCATTTGTTGACTTAAAAGTGTCAACTGCTGGTTTATGTATGCTGCGAACTGCTCTTGTCCCACAAGAATTGGTATTGTTTCTTTAGACCTAGTCTTTTCTGAATGTAAATTTGCTAATTTTATTCCTCAGTACTTTCTGTCAAGTAATTTTGATTGAATTTTGCTACCAGAATAAATGTTTGGCTAGTATCTTAACACCTTTTAATCAATTATATATACAGTGTAGGCCTTTCGTCTACGTATTTATGAAATAAAAACTTAGGGTTTTGAGATTATGAATGAACTACTTAGCACGGTGTTAAGAAATCTTCTCGTCTTTGATTTATTATATATATCCTAAATGAAGTTTTAGCCTCTAGCGTGGTCCAACTTCAACCACATACAATAGACTAGCTTGACAATTAATGAATCAGTTTTGATCGAATTTTACTTTTACTCACGCATTTAAGTTAACTAGTGTTAAGAATAGTGAAGAATGATTACATTAACTAGTTAACATTAAAAATAGTGAATAAGTATTTAAACAAAATAGGTAACTCTAAGAAATATGTTGTTATCCACGAGAGCACTAGATGATATTTTTTTTTTTCAAAAAGCAATGATGCAATAACATTTTGTAGACCTTAAAATTAGTTACTAAAAGAAAGTTCTAACTTAAGCAGACCTGTTTCAATTACAATTCGCGTTGATATTGTTGATAACTATTTTTTATTAGAAAAAATGTTTTTCATTATTGAAGTCAATTTAGTAAAGAAGATGAATGGGTTACGATATAAAAAAACACAGGTAATTATATTAGTTAATAATAAAACTTTGTTTGTATTTGATATGGTAGCTTTTAAATTTGACAGTGAAATTGTGTAAAAGTATACTTATTTAGAACATGCTATCTTAATTTAAAGATTATTAAAAAAATGATGAATTTAGTTCAAATAGAGGAGCTAAAACTGGTTGTAGACGGCGATACAGATATCTCGCATCTTATAGCAGAATAATATTTCATTTATATATGCACTTTTACACACAACACTAAATAATGTAATACACAAAAACGCTACATTTTAATTCATGTCACTATTTTTTTATGACAATTATTTGTGACGCACGAAGAAAGCTCTGGAGAATAATCCTATTATACTCATAAGGATTTTTATACTAAACCGACACAGTAAAATTGAGCTGAGCAACCTAAATTCTATTATTGATTAACTTCCTTCCCTTTTTCTATTCTACATCTTCCTTCGCAACAAAAAATTCGATTTTTTTCCTTAATTCTATTAACACACAGTGTATTGGCACCAAATGATATTATGTCGAACACAAAATAAAACATCAACACTTGTTCAATACTTTTTCTTCTGTTAGCATCTACTGGAGAAACCTTATTCAAAACACAGCGCATCTACAACTTTTATTACTTACATTATAAAAGTCCACTCTTTACCTGCATAATTTAAACTTTTATCCATCTTATATTATTGAAAATATATTAGCGTATTTTACTTTATTGAAAGTGACATATCAATTTATGGCTTTTTGACAATCTTTACTAGGTCTACACTCAGTTTAAAAAACTTTAAAACAGTTCAGTCCCGTTCTTAACAAATTTTTGCATTTTTAGCCCTCCGCATTGAGTAGTTTCTTTTGCTACTTCTATTACAATTCCACAAACAGTTATTTTTGTGTGTCGGAGATCCTGTGTTTTAAGTGTTTATCTTATTTAAACATTCTATTAATTATACTGGGAACAGATACTTTAAATAAGTGCACTAAAAATCAGTTAAAATATAATTAAATATAAGACTATTACATATACTAAATCAATTCTACGTCGCAGTTGTGTATTTCATATAAGTTTTTGCACTCATTACGTACCTTACTCTGTGTATATGCGAAAAATAAATAAATTTTACATCATTAAGTTCCTCAAACGAGTAGAAAATAACAAAAACCAAGCAGACTGAAAGAGGGACCATTGAGCGACTTTTCAATTCAGCGTGAAAATCTGATGCAGAACGTTTATAAAAATACTTTCCTGCCCATCCAAAGAGGAAGTTGGCTACGGTCTATTCTAGGAAAAAGTAACGGGAGTTAAATTTCTAGACTAACGTAAAAACAACGAAGGGGTAATACTATTGAATGAGATTTTGGCTTGGAATTGGACGCAAAACTAAGTCGCAGCTCAAATATTTGGTACTAACTAAAACGGTACGTACAATTTCTAGACAACCATTATCTTTTATTGCGTTGCGTACAGCCGTATGTAATTGCATAAATTAAAAATACCTAGAATTGTTTGCGAATGTTAATATTTTCCTATCCTAAATAATGTATGTTCTCATACAACCGAGGCATATAGACATTAACCAAGAAACTGGTAGGAAATTTATTCTTGAAGGTACTCAATCCAGATGCATCTTTTTGCACCCGTAGACACTCCTTCTCCTATGTAAAAAAGTACATTTGCTATATCCTTATTTAAGAAATTGCGCATAGTTAAGAAACATTGCTAATATAAATGCAACATAAAAAATAGGTATAATTACAATTTATGATTGAAGGACAATATTAAAGATATAGCAGCATAGCATAACGACACCATAGTCATATCACATTACAGTGTACTCTCGCATTAGCATACATAAATGCCGTGTCTACATATCGACGTGTCTTCAAACATCGAAGATCAGAGCAAATAACTATATAAAGATAACACAACACAAAGTCTACACATCGACAGGCCTTATTACATCGGTCATTTAAGTAAACAACAGAGAGCTTATTAACATTCTAGGTCTTTACTTCGACGAACCTACATACAGCGGTGGACTTAATCTCATTAGCGATTAAGATACGAATAACTAGGACTTTACATTGTAACGCCAAATTTAATACACTAGTGTGTCAGCATAATTAAATTACATACTTATGAATTAGTAAAGTACTACAAACTCTGCTCAATTAAACTACACCATTGAGTAATACTGACAGAATCAGATATTTAACTTACTTCTACATCAGTGACTCATCAAGCATACATTTATAGAAAATTATGAAGCATGTGATATGCTCCCTGGATTTAATCCAATTATAAGAAGCTTGAGAAGTAATACAGATAAAACAGGCAAACGCTCTCCAGTGGTACTCAAAAATTCGCTAGAATACAAAGCTAAAGGCACTCAAAGAGATAGAGGTCTATCTGGACCTTTGGTATTAGAGACACAAGCACATAAACTAGAAAAGGTTTACGCATCACAACCTGTAGATATAAGTTAATTAAATATTAATTCTCCCTCTACAACTAGTCGACGAATACTATCATCAGTTTCTACTGTGACTGAAGTTTATAAGGCTCACAGAGACTCTCAAATTGAATTAGGGAAACTTGAACGAGACGTATTAAATCAATTCCAAATTCCATTTGATATTGTGCCATATTTGGAACAACTTAGGGAAAAGCAAACATAGGACTCTTTTACTAAAAAAGTCCCACATAAAAATCAACCCCTGTCCCACAGCTACACTTACCTATATTATAGGGCAACATTTTTGAAACAAATTCCTGACTTAAACGTATTTTCATTTAAGGAGATTATAAATTCACTTAAAGTTGTTCCGACTTCATCAATTCATACAGCAGACACTCCGCTATTACCTATAGCTCACACATTCTACCAAAAGAAGACTTCTACAAAACGATCACTCTTCTTCTCAGCAAGTATATAGTCTGTTCCAGAGATACCCCACTTTAAGGGAAAACGACAAGTAGAACCTACTCCCACAACATACGAGACATTTCAATAAGCTACTAACACAACACTAGTAAGTGAAGCTAAGACTCAAAACTCAACTCAGATTTCTTCTGAGCCATCAAGCGGCAATAGTTTAGACAAGGACGAGGAAGTCAATAACCAAAATTCAAGAGGCTCTTCACAAAAAAGCAAGTCTGGAAATCCTGAGAACTAGAACAACTTTCTTCCTTCACTAACACTGAGAAAACAAGGAAAAGAACCACCTTCACTACCACAAGCACCTCCACCACCCCCTGCACTTCCAGAAGGCGGAAGTGGAGGAGGCCAAGGCGGACCTCTTATAAACATTGCGGTAGCACATTTGCGACGACCTAATGCGCTCATAGATAGAATTTGCAATATTCAAATAAAGTTGGATCTACACAATAGTCAGATCATCGATTACCAAACTAACACTACAACAGCCACAGCAGCGGTTCTGCTTACAACACTGCGCTGTGCTTGCACAGCGCTTAAGTGGCTTTTAACATCATGAAAATTTTCAAAAATTTGAAAAAGATGAAATTATTTTAGTTTGAGCAAGCAATAAACTTACTGACGCATTAAGAACTCATGACAACTTGGATCAAGCCTACATCAAGACAAAAACTCAGTTAAGTGTTGTTACTGAATCAATAACAATTGTCAAAACTGATACAAAAATAAAAACTCCAAAGTTAAGCCTACCTACATTCAAGGGTAGTTATAGTCTATGGCCTACATTTAAATCTCAATATACTTTTCTTGTCATAAACCCAACACAATATGCTTAAGGCGACAAACTAAGACTACTACGAGATGCTCTCCAGGATAGCTTATCTAGTTCAAACATAAAGGACTTGGCTATAACTAACAAAAATTGGCCAATAGCCTGGCAAAGACTTGAAAATCGGCTGATGAACAAGCTGATGCAGCCTCACTCAAACTTATGCAAAAAAGTAAAACTATGAAGATACAATCAGATAACGGAATCTTCCGTTACATTTATACAATGAGAACCGTACAAGCTCAACTTCTGCAGCTCGAACTAGGCAAAGTGACACTAAATTAAATCTTATTGACCGGCTACATTTTATCCCAACTGGATTCTCGGACATTAGCAGAATTTAACGCGTCATTGCCTAATAAGATGGTTCCACATTTGGAATTTACTATTTACAAAATAGAAGCTCTGGCAAAAAATATTGCCACATCCAAAGGTATGCGTGAGAATAGGATTATTTCTACAACAACTACCTATCACTAAAAAAAAGCAATCATGAAAAGAAAGTCACAATCAACAACATTGTTTCACGCGATTCATCATACAGTTTAAATGTCTGTACTGCATCCAAGCCCTCAGTAGCCAGTCAAGGATCAGAGTCAAGCCATGGCTCACACGAAGCTCAAAAAAATAAAAATAAAGTATCTTTACTAGTTAACAAAATAAAAGTCGAAGTCACAGCCAAACTTCTACGTATAAAACGCCCTGCATCACCGCTTCAGAAAAAAGAGATAAAGCATCCTCAAGACATCAAGAAAGTACTTTACAACAGGGTCAAGTACCATATACATGCAAAGTATGTGGTGGCAGGGGACATCTAGTCTCTTTATGTTTAAAGAATTCCGACCTCACCTTACAGCAAAGAAAAGATTGGGTTAGAGAAAATCTGAGACGCAACAATTGCTTTGGAAGTCATTAGATAAAACTGTCTTTCCAGGCGTACTTGTATCGTTTGCAAGAATAGACATCATTAAATTCTACATCAATATGCACTAACTAATCAGGTTAATACTGCGCAGGCTACGCCCTTACAGCATTACTTGCCACAGATTCAACACTCTTAGGCAGGCAACACACTTGGCGTTCTTCTTACAGCAGAAGTCGACGTACTTTACAACGGAAAAAGAACCTCAGCTAGGGTTTTGCTTGACACTGGAGCTGGAAGTAACTTTATCAACCCAGAATTGATGAAATATCTTGGGCTTCCATTTACATTATCTGATCAAGAATTTAAAGTACCTGGCGGCAAGAATGTTTTATGTCGTGTTAAAACAAAATTAAAATTCAATCAAAATATGACAACAGTTCAACAATGAACGTTGTTTGGTATCGATCCCAAGTTTGTGCAAAAACTGATAGTTGAGACATGAGGTCGTAAGTCTTGGAACTTAACTCCTGTGGATGTAGGTATGTGCAAAATCCTAAATTAAAAATGCTTGTAAATCTGGATTTATGCCGCTGAAGGCTTGAGTTTGAGTTTGAGTGAACTTTATTTCCGTGTCAGGTTCATTCAATACAATTGTTCTGCTTTTCAATGAAGGACACTGATGGAAATAATAACAATAATGTCGCTAGTGGACTCCGTCAAAGTAGCAACTTACAATTTCTACAAAATAATAAATAATAGTTTATTTATACAGATAATTGAAAGTAGTTTTAAATATAGTTTACAGTGGCAATAGTAAAAGATAAAAGAGATTTCAAGGATCAGTTTTTGTGTCTGGATCGTTCGAGGTTGGAGTGTTAGGTAGATTATTTTATATAATAATTTAATACAATGTAGAATGGGAGTCCACGTGAACTTCCGTATGTAGTTAGTGTTGCACAAATTAAGACAAAACTTAATTAAGGCATCGAATTGTAGCACAATTGAAGAAATTGAGTTTAAGACACACTGACTGGTCAGAAATGCTAGGAATGCACTGATTTCCATTAGCACAAGTAATAGATATTGAAGTTAGATCGGGATCTTAATTGATGTATAAAAATAGAAGGAAGTCTGCGACCTTATTCACATTGGCATTCTAAGATTAAGGAAAGTAACGGTAAATGGGTTTTCTACCTAAAATAATTCTAGATAACTGACTCAGCCGATGTCTAAGCTTAAAATAGTAGTAGTAGTAGTAGTAGTAGTAGTAGTAGTATAGATTTATTGCATATACGGGCCAAGACCCACACACAAATCAGATTAAATGAGGTTACAAAGTTTTTGATAAACAGATAATATATGATACCACCTTAGCCTA
>JAQFZE010001810.1:0-16491 GCA_034695245.1 Dicyrtomina saundersi | reverse complement strand
TGCATGTTTTTGAAAAGTCAAAATATTCTATTTACATATTTTTGAAAACTGCAAAATGTTCCATTTAAATGTTTTGAGAAAATTCAGTCAGCGGAGGCTGCCTGCGCTGGCCGCATTGTCCGGCCCTGATTCAAAACTTAATACTTTACACTTTTATCTGACACATAAAAAAACTTTATTGTCGAAACATATTATTCGTGTAATACCCCAACAGTTGTGTACAGGAAGTACCCAAATCTACATACAAATTGGAAAAACCCGCTTACACAATACACAGTATTTGAGAAACTTGAAAAATAATTAAATAAAAAATCCATTATAATGTGAACAGTTATAACTACTAAAACCTTTGGGCTTATAAATAATGAGTTCCACTGCTCCACATACTATTTTCATTAGTCATGAATAAATAATTACGACGCATAATCCACCTTGGTCCGTAGCCGTATACGATTACAATAATTATTACAATTACAATTAATAGTAAGCACTTCTAAATATACTTTGAAATCTCCCAAAGTTTTAGCTTTCCCAATTTGTGTCCCACATTTATATAAAATATAATGATGACGGTAATTGTCATATATCCCTTGATAAATTATTGTTATGAATACACATTATCATTACTATGCATGGAAATTGAAATAATATTCTCTAATTATAAATCGCGCCAATATGTGATATTCATTTCTATTTCTCTCTACTCGGAATCGGAAAATCTCTTCATCAAATTTCCTATGGTGTAATGTGTAATATGATTTTTGATTGCGTAGGTAGGGGATAATAATTAATAGCCTCTGTATTTTTCGTTAAGGTAATAAGAGCATCATACGCACGACTCTAATACCAATGTGTTCGTCATAATATATAATATGCAATTGCTGTCATTCATTTCATTTGTGAGTGGGATGCCTTGGAAAATGGGAGCTAATATTGCATTGGTGAGAGGTAAAAGTTGGAGTGAATAGGTAAGCAAGGAGGAGGACGTGAGGAAAATTGAAAACGTAATACAGGGCAGAATAGAGAGGAGTGCGTGTAATGTAATTATACCCTGTCATTTGAAATACGAGAAATAATTTGATTTCCTCCATTAAATCATTTATTAATCATAATATAAAGTACCTACCTAGTAGGTATACTGTCTGCGCTAAATTCTTTGGATTCGAGGAGAAATGGTGGTGATGGTGATGGTGGGCATAGAAAAAAGGCTTGACTGGATAAGGATAATTATAGTGTAAGCTACTTGTGGGGAATCAATAATGAGATTTAGAAGTTGGAAAGTCAAAGAAACTTGAGACATATTTAATGAGAATACTCAATGATTGCTTGTGAAAGTAAATATGCCGCAATACATAGAGCTTCAAATATACTCACACAAAGTGTGTAGCTTTTGTAAAGCTTTAGAAACTTTAGAGCATCCACTTACTTAGTAGTAGAGGTTTCAATCCCTTCTATAAACCACATATGAGTTACTCGGACCATTGAATACAATATATTTCTATGCATTTTGTTTTTAATTTCAAAAGCTCATACCGACATTTGAGTGCCACATGTTATAATAGGCTTCTATAATTACCTGATTATAAATTGCAATTTATTGATTATAGTGTGGCATTACAGATTTTGAAGGATTTTGACATGTAAGGATAAGGAGAGTCAGTGTGTGACAACAGCATACAACAGCATGTGAGACTCGCCACGTCACCCAGCATATGGGAAAAAGGAGGGATTTTGAAGCTGGTGCTTGGGTGTGCTTTAGGGAATACATAATGCATTTATCCAGAGACGTACACACAATCCCCACATGTTCGTTTTCCCTGAATACGTATTGACATTAAGATGTCTATCGGACGCATAATTTAATTTAAATGTGTAGAGACGTAGACGAAAGATTTAAGACTGTCTCCCATTGGCTGGAGCTGGAGTCCGTGCGTATATTTTTAATTTCAATTCTATCTCCCTTTCCCTTCTCAAAGAAAAAGAAGAAGAAGAAGACGAGGAGAGTATAAAAGACAACCAAGACAAGACTATATATACATATATAAGACTGTATTTATTTTTTTCATTCTTAAAATTAAAATTTGTTGTATGTACATATACACAATTCAATTGTACCGTCATCAGTGTATGTATGCATGGGAGTGAAGTGGGACCAAAACCGAATGGAAGTTCCATATATTTTAACTTTAACCTTAAATAATTTAATTTCCTCGAGTCTTACTAGATTTTAGTATTAGATTGAGCAATCGATTTCTTCATGGTGTTTCCGCTTTTCTTTTTAGTAGAAAAAATTATTATCTAAAGGAAGAATGGTTCGAGTAAAAATATATAGACTATAGAAAGTGATGCGGATGTGAGTGGATATATATATATATATATTTATATATATTTATTAACATAATTACACGTATACATATTAGGTACATGGGTACTTACTTAATTCCTCCTCTGCTGATTTGTGTCGATTGTCCAGCAAAAAGCAAAAAGCAATAAGAGTTTTTATTTTTTTCTCAGAAGACCCTTTGAAATTCTGTTGAACTTTCTCATTGTACAGTCACGGCTTGAGATCATTAGTGGAAGCATGTGGTAAAGTAGACGAAGAAATTCAATTTACGTTTGTCCAATCAAACTAATCTAATTACAATTACAGGTTTCTTCAACTTGGAATGTTTCAGGTTGGCTCCGTAATTTCAAATTGAGAGAAAGTCACTCTGAGAAGAGAGAGAGAAAGCGAGAGAGAGAAAGAGCTGAAGTTTGCTAAGTCTTGTCGTAGCCAGGGTCACTCGTACACATGGTAATGTTTTTTTATATGGTGTGTATACATACACACAGATAATCGGTCAGGTCTAGATTCTCTAGTTTATATATCTGGTGCAAGTACGTGGGAGGTAGTAGAGTCGAGGAGGAGGGTTTGCACTCAATTGACTCAATATCCTCAGCCTCCACGCTAACTTAATAAACGAATAAATAATTATCAACCATTTTGATTTTTTTTTATATTGGCCACACAGTCAGAGCAACAACTCTGGATTTTTTCTTCACGTCGGACTTTCTTCGTCTTCTTCTTCTTTTTCACTCAATGAAAATATAAAAAGATTAAGCCAGCCTATGTCCATACTTCTAGACGAACGGGAACGGGGAATGAAATATGTCGCATATTAATTTAGTTTCCAGATTTTGTTTGAACTTTATACTTTCACTTTTTTTCTTTTTTTTACTCAATAAAAGTAGTAGGAAAAGTGGAGGTCGGGTCCGGAGCCGGAGCCGGAGCCGGAACCGATGTCGAAGAGAAAGGAGGAGAGGAGGTCGTCTCGCGGATTGGAAAAAGATTTTATTTTTAGATTTATCTTGACTCACTGACGTTTCGACTTTGTATCCCACACTCTATTGGCTACTTACTCGTACATGTTCAGCAGTTACCATGAAAGGTGAATTGTGCAATCGTTTGAGCTCCCCGTGTAGTAGTAAGGACTCAAGCCTGTAGGATAGGTAGGATAAACTCAACCTATAGAGTATAATTGGAATTGGAATTCCCCATTGAGTTCACCTACACTTGGCTTCTCTGTACAGATACAGACTCGTGTAGTGGAGAGTTGTACATTCCAGTCTCTGTTTCTGGCCGAGTGGTCATTAGTTGTGTTGTGCGGAGGAGAAAAAACTACGTACGGGCCAACAAAGGTCACATACACTACTATTCAGGCGGGACAGAGAGGAGTGCACGTCTGTGTGAACCAAGCCAAAGCCGGAACGAGGGTATAGTGGATAGTATGTAGTATGCAGTCTGGCACTCTGCTCGTGGGGGATGATCGATCTTGTTTCTGTTTCTACAATTCCTTATTTTTACGTTTGAAAAGGACCGACTCTTAATCTTACTCAAGTATATATAGATATATACACACAGTCTGTAGTATTTTTTCGGCCGATATGATTTTTATACATTAAATTATTACTGCTCAAGTAACACACAGTAATCCAAAATGTTATTACCTATGTATATGTATGGAGGGAGGAAGGAGTTTCTTTCACGAGGGCTGACTATATGAGTAGTATGGTGAAAGCATGGGCTCCTTGCGGCATTCCTGTATATACACACACACTCTATATTTCATTCTTCACTCTTCATTGTTCAGAGTCCGTCTTCGGAGCGTTCGTTTGGAGGAAGGACGAGTCAAACGTGAGAAGCTGTAACATTGTTTTCTCTCCTCCTTTCCTCGCCTATCCTCCTCGTCTCGTCTCGTCTCGTCCCTGTCCTCTGGCAATGGAAATGGGAATCTGAAATCTGTAACTGGAACTGGAACTAGCTCGGAAATATGTGTTCGCAAAATGTATATAAATACATAAACTAGCACAGAAATTGGTTTGGTTTGGTTTTGGGTTGGAGTTGAGATAACCTGAAACCTTAAACGCTCATCCTCCTCGTATTTTCTTTGGTAGCAAATGCTATTTTAGAACATATGTTAAAAATTACACGAAAAAGAACAAATGTTCATGTAGATATGAGCTGAGCAGAGCAGTTCGCAGTCCTTCCCTCTCACTTTCTTCCAAAATATCTCTACCCTCTCAGAACAGAACAGCAGGTCTGGGTCTGGTGGTGGGTGAATTGGACTTGGACTCGGACTTGAAGTTTTGTAACTCTTGTAATTTCCAGAATTTTGTTTTTTATTTTATTTTTTTTTGAGATTTCAGAAAAACGAAAGTAGAAATAATAGTGAGGAGGGCATATGAGGATATGTTCCTTGTATTCCCTTACCAATAAACCGTCTCACAATCTCTTCTTTCCTTCTCCAAATTTCCAAATTTTGTTTTCTCGTTTTTGTACAGTGACCACCAGACAGTACCTCACACGGGTCAAGAGTAAGGAGTGAGTCTTGTGACTGAGGAGGAGAAGTAGTAGTAGTAGTAATGGAGAAGTTTATACTCTTCTCTGCTAGTTGTCTTTGTCTGTTGTGTAACGTGACTTGAGTTTATTCTTGTTCACTTCCTTTCATTTCTCATTTTCCTGTCTCCTGTTTTGTTTGTAGTCCCGAGTCTAGACTCTTGAATTCTTGAATTCTTGAATCTGGAAGAAGATGCTTTCTCTTCTTTCCTTTCCTTTCCCCTCTATATTTCTCTTTTTTTTCTTTTTTTACTCTAGACTATTTGTAACATTGTAACACTAACACACATTAAGAATTCAACAATCTTCACCGTCCGTTTCTCCTGTAGCCTATCTTCGTCGGGATTTATTTGCTCTATGAACTTTTCATTTCCCGCTACGTCCTCCGCGTCGTCCCTGCAGATTATTTCATTCCCATTTTTAGAATTTTCCCTAGCTTATATTATGCGTTATGGAGGAGGTTGTTATGGGGGGCTGTGTCTCTGTTGTGTGTGTCTGTGTGTGTACACATTAATGCTTGGCTATGGACTACTAACCTTAACTTTGTTGTATTGTACAGTGGGGATGGTGGGGTTTCGGCTTTTGCTCCTGATTCTGTTTTGATATAATATATTCTTCCCTTGCTTTCACTCACTTTAGATTCTTTCTCCTCCTCCACCTTTTCCCACTCAGGTTAGACTTTTGTAATGCTTAGCACTCAATCAGTATTCAAGTGTGGATAATCTTATAAAGCATGATACTTTTGTTATTGTGTGTGTGTGTGGGTGGGGGGAAAGTTTCCCGCTGCAGTTTGTCTGTGTATCACAGGGCTAGAGTTAGAAAAGAGAGGGTGTGTGTTTTGAGAATGTAGCTGTATAGATTCTTTTTGGAGAGTGTACAGAGTCAAAATGAAAACAAATGTTGAGAAGGAGAGTGAGAGTTGAAGACTTGAAAAGAAGGGAGAAATGGACTAGGTGCATTAAAGAATCGATATTTGGTCATCCATACTTGCCATGGAGAACTACGTGGAGGGAGAAGAGAGAGAGAAAAGAATGTCTATTTTACTCCTGAGCACACAAAGACAAAGTAATGGGGAGTTCACAATGGAAATAGACAATATATCTTTATCATGTTGCCTCAGTTCAAGTCGCCAAACATAACGCGTCCTCTAAGTGAATGTGTCATCTTCATCTCTCCTTCATTTGAGACAGAGTAGAAGAACCATGATGGGCCGGGCCGAGTGAGCAAAGTGACTACAGCAGCAACAAAACCGTCGTCGTTCCAGAGCCTCAACCAAGTTCACCACTGCCTCTCCTCCTTCCTTATTCACCCTCCTCAAATATATAATTATATGTATATAAGTCACAATTTAAAATGGAAATCTTTACTTTCCCATTCACATCTCACACTGGAGTCATCCCAGCCCAAAGATGGGAGATAACAGGCTCAGGATGATGAGAGGATAAAACAGAGCCCAAGCCGCGGAAAAGTAAAGACATAGAAAAAGTACAGAGAGAAAACCTGAAGGCAAAGGGAAAGTTATTTGAGTAGTAGTAGTAGTAGTCAGTGGAAGTGTGTTAGTACTAGTAGAAGAGAAAGTAGCAAAAGTAGAATTGGAAGTGGTAGAGACAACGTGGAATATTTAGATGATCAAATTCAGTCAGTGTGTTTCTCTTGACTTTCCCTCCCTGTCCTTTCTCAATGAAAAGGAAAATTTTCGCTTTCGTTTGAAGCCCTTGATCCTTGCATAAATTGCTTATAGCTCCCTGACTTGAGACTTGAGTACTTGAGTGAGCTCAACAACAAAAGAGAGAGAGAGAGAGAGAGAAAAGAGATGGTTGCACTTGATGGTCTGAGAAAAGTTTCACTTGACTCTCTCCACAGACACAAGTGGAACAAGTCCTCTTGGTATTGGTGTTGGTAAAGATTCTATCAAAAGAAGACTTTTTTTATTTTTTATATTTGACACAGACACAGGCACACGCAGACACAATCACACATGCACTCACGGAGTGACAGGGAAAGTGGTGAGTGGAGCAGCACGAGGACTAGGCGGAGTAGTGCTGGTGGTGGTGGTGGTGGCGGTGGTGAAAATAGTAGGAAAGACAGTTACGAGACTCCACTCCAGTATGTTGTGTAATTCAGCGTAATATGAATGTTGAGTGTGTAGGAAATGAAGAATGTACGAGACAAGAGAGAAAGGAGAGGGTATTAATACACGAAAGAATTAAAATCCAACAGGAAGAGTTCCCTATATTTCAATTCACCGGGATCCTGGTAGAAGCTGGGGAAGAAGATGCTAATGGTGTTCAATGGGAGAATTTTTTTGAGAACAAGTCATGACGGCATAAGTGAGTTAGGTAATTCGGAATGATTCAAGTTGTTGGACTCAATCATGAATAATTCCTCACGGAAGAAGCTTCTCCAGCATCAAGTCCCGACCAAGAGGAACAAGAACAAGAGAGCAAGGAAAACACACACACAGAGACTCTAGATTAGCATGTTGAGAGATCACTTTGACTTCAAATTCAAATTCAACTTCAACTTCAACTGTGTGAGTCAGAAAAAAAACAGTGTATCTATGTAGAATTTGGAAGAGTATATATAACTTTGTGTAGCTTTATTTATGTGCCTTAAATATCTTTAGTAGTTCCTCTCTCAAACATCATTTCAACGGATGAGGAGACGTGTGGATGGGAAGGCAAACATATACGTATATCCAGAGTACCTACACACTCACACACACATACCACAGACACGGATGAGAACTTAAAGAAATTGCCCTGGGTGCATGGTAAATAAGTTGAAGAAATGAAGAGGAATGAACTTGAGAAGTCTGTATTATTTTTTACTCTCACTTTCTCTCGCCGACAAACAAGTCGGAGACTATACGGAGGAAGGAGATACTTTCTCCCGACGACTTTCTCCCAGTGCCTTAACAATGTGGACTCTGAGGCCGCTGCTTCCCTTCTTCTTTTTCTTCTGATTCTCTCGCACTCCTCCCGTCCTTCCCTGTCTTCCAGCTCCTCAAGTAGTACAATAAGCATGTGCTGAGGCGCTGAGACTCTTATTTTATTTTTTTTTTCAGTCTACAAATAAAGGGAGAGAATAAGAGACTGGGCAAGTTATCTCATGTACAGGTGAGTGAGTATCCAGGACTAGATCAGAGACGATAAGGTAATCTATCTCTATCTATTTGGCCAAGATCAAGTCGTGAATCTGAAGTAGCTGGCGGCAAGAATTGTCATGAGGACCGTTTCATCTCTTCTCCTCCTTCTTTCCCTTCTCCTTTTTTTTTTATCTATTTGGCTCAATCTCTTTTCCTCATAGTAAATTTTCGACAAGAAACAACTTCAAATCCGAAATCAGTCCAATGGGAAGAGAATGAAGAGATACACACGTTGTCTAGTTCTGGAGTGTTGTCTCTGTGTTTGTGTGTGTGTGTGGAGAAAGGGGAAGAAGCGATTGTATCAAATCGAGGGGCTATTGTTTGATTTCCTTGGATTTCCTTTTAATATCTTTTATTTCAAACATGAATTCCAGTGTCGCGTCTCTCTTTCTCTCTCTCTCTCTTTCTAGTTATATGAGATGTAATCTTTTTTTATTCTTCTTCTCCTCCGTCTTATGTTCACAATCTGTTCTTGATTTTATGATTTTGATTTTGAATTCTTTTTTTTTTGATTTTATGTTTTTCTCGTGTGTCTCTAACTTTGATTTTAGTATTTGATTTAAAATAAAAAATCCTCACGTGTTTTCTTTCTTTATTTTCTTTCTTTCTTTTTTTTCGCTTTTGTTTTATATAGTTTTGTTGTCTGTAATTTCAAATTGATTTTTTTTTTCTTGTTTAAAAAATACTTTGGTAGTTTGGTACTTTGGACTTTGGGATATTGTGAGATATTTATGATTGTTGTAAGTTGATAGGATTGGTTTGGTATGGTTTAGTTTCTCAGAGAGATGTAGTAGAAGTCGTAATAGTTAGGCGCCTTGTTCAATATTGACGTAGAGTGGAATTGGATTTCAGATGAAATAGCAGAGTGAGGAGAAGAAGGAAAAATGAGTCAAAGTTAAACTGGAAATCCAAACTGAAAAAATCAGAAAGAGAGACGACTTGAGCTTGAGCTTAGAGACCAAGAAACGTTGTTCCACTGTCAAAATCCAAATGCGGACTGTCTGCCAACAACCTGGTTCGGTTACTTTATTCCACTCTATCCGTCTACACACACACACACACTCGCTCTCTCTCTCTCTCTCTCCTCTACACTACACTACTACTTACTCGGCTCAAGTTCAACTCATCCTTTGACTCCATCCAGACACACAGTATTCTCCACTCGTTTCTTTTCTTCTCCCGTCTCCCTCATATGGGATGGTGAGATGGTATATAGGCTGGTCGTGGATTTTGCGGGACTCGGTGCATGCTTCCTCTAAGTCTGTAATATAGACTGCAGACTCAAGACGATGGTGGACTTTAAGCTACTGGTTACCATCCAGGATTGCCCTACACCATAATTTTAACCTTAAGATACCAGGACAGGGACCAGTGCAATAGGAGGAGCGGAGCCAGAGCCAGTACCAGAGCCAGTACCAGTACCAGCACCAGCACCAGCATAAGTTAAGAGTTACGAGTTAACCCTACGTTTCGTTGACGCTCTTCCTTTACAAATGAACTTTCTCTTATCGTTTTCCCCTCCTCTCCCTTTTTTCCCATCACAAATATTTCTAATGCGTAAAGCTAGGTCTCCGCTCTCGGTACTTATTTTAAATCATCCAATACTACTCACTCCCACTACTGAACTACGGACTACGGACTACAGACTACGGAAACGGAATGCTTAGCTCTTTTCACGTTCAAACTTCAACTCAACTAAATGCTTGTTATTTTCCCAGTAAGCAATGAAACACGTGATTTGGCTTCCCTTCCTCTGCTCTGCTCTGCTCTGGATTGATTTGTCCGCTTTTTTTTTTTGCTTTTTTTGAGCTAGGATTAGTTTCACATTCTATTCTGGCAGTAACCTCAAAAGGTATTCTGCAAAATTGTAATTCAATGTAACAACTCTCCATGTAGTGGGGAGGAGGGGCTGTATATACTTATACATTAGTATGTTTGGGCTGAGCTGGTATTGTCTCTTTGGAAAAAAATGTACCTGCCTAGTCCAGTCCCGTATGTAAAATGTAAAGTATAGACGGAGAATCCGGCACTCGACTACTCTGACTTTGGTCGAGGTCTGGTGGTAAGAATGGGCTTAGTAATCTCATGCACATGTGAGACATGTAATGCTCAGAGACAGCCTCTGACTCTTTGTGCAATGTGATTGTGAGATTTTTGGTTTATGTTCAACCAATACTGATCCTCGTCCTCCTGTACTTACGTTCACCTAGGGCCTATACATCCACTGCACTGTAGGTGCATAGCTGCCTGTGCCGGTGCCGGTGCCGGTGCCGGTGTAGGTACCGATTATGGTCCCGGTCCCTTCTTTGCATATACATATTTGAGCAGTAATTCATGTAATATATGCGTACATATGGCGGCTCCCTTTCTTTGTGCATAGTAGTATAATTTGAGCTGTTTCGTGCATTTTTGTATGCGAAGCAGAAAAAGTAAAGCTCAATGCAGCACAGGAGGGAAAGTCTCTGGAAATACGGCTTCTCTCCCTCTTTCCTCTCTCTCTCTCTCTCACTCGTGGATTTGGCATCCACGTTGAAGTTTGGCCTGGGCCAAAGCTTATTCATGATTAGAGTTGATCTGCGGTTTGTAAATATATAGAGTCAAAAAATAATCGAATGTTCACCAGCTACGTATGCACACCCTACTGACACAATGTGCAATTTTATTCCACTCCAGGTTTAGATTCTATCGCCGGTCGGCTATATTTCACTTAACTATGTGGGAAAAGATAATTTGAATTATGCATACAAACTCCAACTCTCGAGTCTCGAGGTCTGATTTTCTATATTTTAATCCAACTCCTCTATATGCCTCTTAAGTGATTTTGACTTCTTTCGTTCCATTTTACAATGAAGCCAACATACACAAGATATATTGCAATATTCTCTCTGGTTATACTTAATACTTACTACTGTACTGTGCTAGTAAAACTTGAACTGAAAATAAAATGGAAAAGGTAGGTACATGTGCTACAGATATTCCAGCTTGTAATTTCCATGAAAATGAAAATGTTGCCAAATTAAAGAAAATCCGTATACCACTACCATTGCTCCACTCTTCTCCTCTTTCAAGCATTGGATGGGAATTCTTTACTTTTAAGTTTTTTGTCCACTCAATGCATCATCTCTGCTTCTGTGCTACAGCCTCTTGCAGATTTGTAGTCTAAATTATTAGTGCAGACTTTCTATGTATGCATTTTCATTTTTACTGAAGCTGAGATCTGAAGATCCAAAACCAAAGTCCAACGCAGATCAGGTGAGGTTGAGCAGGGAGCTTCCATATGTAAACTACAAATATCATGGAGATTGAAGATGCAGACGGAGACTTGAGCGTAACAAGACAACGACCATCATGAAAAATAATGTAATAATAAAGGGCCTCTGAGTTGAAATAGGAAACCATCTGGTGAATGACCTTAGAATGTCAACGAGGGATGATAGTTGACAGTTGCATAAATAATAAATCTTTTATTATATATCACACTATGTACGCGCACACATTGTCCTGCCGACTCCCAAGTCCTGAGCAAGATAGGATTTCGATATCTATAATGATGGATTGAACTAAGTTGGGTACTACTTAAGTAAAACTATCATAGGCTCATTGTATTTTGTTGGATCTCAGCCAGTGCTCTAGTCTAATGGTAGCTGTAGAATGTAAGATGAAGATTCAGATTCAGTCAACACACAGCTCCTATCCCTATTTATGACCATCGAATCTCATGGAATTTAAATTCAAGGCCCAATTTTGAATATTCCCAATTGTGCAGATACATGTTATGCCTCTAGCCTAGTACCCCTCTCTTTCTCTCCTTTCTCCGTATATCTCGTAATAGTGAGGTGCAAAGTAAATGCAGATCTGCAGATGTCTTAGACTTTACTACACTACGTGTGTCCCACTAAACTTTAACAATGTGACTATAGTTATGTGAAAATATGTACATGGTTATTATTACTATTACTATTACTATAACTGCTCCACCTTTTGAGTAAGAATTATTGTCAAAAATCAAAAATAATTTCCTCTTTGGTAATCTTCAGGTCGCCAAATGTATAAAATATGAAAAAAAATCTAAAATGAATCCCAGCAAATCCCATTTTGGGATTTCCTGGGGTCTTTCCTTATAGTAACTTATACTCAGCTAGACACCTAAATTATATTAGATTTTTTACTTTATTTGACATGAAGATTGACTTTTCCTTTGTTTCTTCAGATTTTAAAAAGTACCTAGTTCTAGCTTACGCTTGAAATTTACGTTATTATCATTGCAATTGTATTTGACAAGCCCACTCTCAAGTTTTCTTGAATTCAAAAAGTATTTGCTGTTATTATAGTGCTGACCTACTTGGGTTCCAAAGAAAGTAAGTAAAGTTAAATTACGTGTGCACACATTTTCAAAAACTACAGAAATGCTGTATGTATATGTTTCTAAAACTTTCTTCAAAAATTTGAAATAATTAAGTAATATATAGGTCGCCTATTGGTTTGCTTGTGAGTTATTTCTTAGAGTTACATATTTTACACTTTAAATTGTTAATATCATACATTTTACACATACTTTAGAAGTCAATTTTCTGTAATGCTAAATAAACCGAGAAAAGATTCAATATATACTACAATATCAATACTGTATCACCCAGCGTAGAGGGGCGTAGCTTTCTTTCTCGGCAGTCTTACAAGTTTATAGTAGAAAGCGTTATGCGTACAATAAGGAGAAAGAAAGTGGGAAATTCCTTCTGGAATAATATCAACATACTTGTAAAAATTGATTGAATAGTTTAGAAAATCTTATTGTATAAATGATTTTGAGAAACTCTTGTGTGTGGGATGTGAGGAGATGGTGTAGAATACCCTAATAATTTATGAAGATCCCATTTATGAGGAAAAATGAAAGTATTCTCCGTCTGCCGTATATGACATGCTCACCTACATCTATGTACCGATGCTCTTATCAAATTTTCTTATTATCTAAAATAAAGTTGGAAGCAGATATTTCTCTCTTCACATATCGTCTGTGAAGAACCAAAATGACCCATATCCATTTGTAGCTAGAAACAATATCCCCTATCTACAAAAATATTGAAACATGTCTTGAAATCATGTAAATAGAACATTTTGCATCCGTAAAAACATGTAAATAGAACATTTTGCACTTTTCAAAAAAATGTAAATAGAACATTTTACACTTCGTAAAAACATGTAAATAGAACATTTTGCACTTTTCAAAAAAATGTAAATAGAACATTTTACACTTTTCAAAATCATGTAAATAGAACATTTTACACTTTTCAAAAACTCTTAATTAATATTTTACGCATGTTTCTCCTTTTCTTTTTATGACATAGTTCATTTTGATTCTAGCTTAAATTGGATATGGGTCATTTTGGTTCTTCACAGAAGATATGTATCTATACCTCAATATTTCAATACTGATTATCACAGAAAAAAGGGATATTTCAATATAAGCTAAAATATTACATACATAACTCAGGAATTCAATAAGGTGTGCATTAAATATATGTATAGGATATATATTTTGTACCCATTTAAATTGGAATGTGCATGTAAAACAGAGATTTGAATTGGAGTGTGCACACCTACCTACCTCCGTATTATATATTATACAGAGAGTATGGCGTATGAAAGGGGGGACCTCATGGGGCGAACGGGATCTTCAAAGAAGAAAATTCTTTGCGCTATAATGCATGCAAATATATCTGACTAAACCAAAGTCCAACTCCACATTTTGATAACCACAACAACCAGGAGGGCCAAAACCAAAACCAGAGACGGCCATACCAGTACCAGGTAGGTAAACATCCATAAGTAAACTTGTGCATATAAATGAATGTGTCTATAGACATACAATAGCACATGGACAGGCTATAAGCATATGAGACAATACCAATATCCATTCGGATGCCAATACAGAAAAATACAGATACTATTATAATGTTGGCGTTGGAGGGAAGGAAAGGGGGGAGGTGGAGGAAGGCGAAATGGAGGAAAGGGCATGAAAGAGGAGGTAATAAACCAAACAAGTCTACAAAGATAGTGACAGGCACCTTACTACCGATTGTATCTACAATGAAGAATGTGAGGTTGATACCGTAGAAATACATGTACTTTGTGTTGTGTATGTTTCGTACACACCCTCTCAATGTACTATGTAGGTACCTACATAATATATCATAGATCCATAGCTATTCACTAAATGTACTGTGTTGTAAACATATAGCTAATACATCCTACGTCCTACAGCCATATATATATCTATATCCCTATATACACCTTACGACGACACACATCAGCTCATAGCTCCAGAGTCGACTTCGACTTCGACTACATACGTATATTCACACACACACACAAGGAATGAGCTAAGGCATTCCAAAAGGAAATGAAAGTCACGCGGCTTTTGACTCTTTTTTTTTCAGATGGTTTTTTATGCACGAAATAAGCCAACTTTTCATACATGCTATTCACAAGTTTTTATCATCCAATCTACACAAGAAGTTGGGCAAAATCTTGAGGCGATTTCCACAAAGCTCACAGAATCAAGAATCAACTCGATTCAAATATTCAAATTCAACCCTCGGGTCACAGAGTCATTCTATATTATTTTATTCTATTTTTTTTCATTTAACTATCCATCTCTCTGAGCATAAAAATCATAAAGTTATATTTGACGGTTTTATATTATGTAGATAGGTATGTACATGCCTGGTTTTAAGTTCATATCAACACTTAAAAATCGAAAGAAATGAGAAAAATAAAATTCTATATTATATTATTTCTTTATTGTTCAGTCGACAGCTCTACATTTTATGTAGTTCTACACTCCCATTTAAAATAAGTAAAAACAATTGTCAATTCTAATAGTAGACTAATCTGTACGATTCCACAGCTCCTTGAGAGAGAAGGAACGGTGACCTTGTCTCATGGAAGTGTGTATTAGCATCTGTACAGTGAGTACAGTCAGAGAGTCCTTGCTACATTTATTGGACCACGCACAAAAAATTGAAACATGACAAAGGCAGAGAAAACAATTGGGAAAGGATTTATTTGAGTTAAAACTTAGTACAAACATGCCGTGATTTGTATAGGCAATTTCATCGTACATGCCAAACAGTGTGATACTCTGGATTGTGAATTGTGAATATATTGTGATATATTCCGTAAAGTGGCGTCGCCGGGTTAGTTTATATAAACACTTCCAGTTTTACACACCCTTATGCTTAATAATGTTTCGACTCGAGTCGTTATCAGTCATGAGGCTTTCAGAGGTAGGGATGTTGATACCATGTACGAGGGCGGTGCGATTACGACGAGGATCTATAGGACTGTATAACTAAAGGGGGAGACTATATAATATATATAGTGAACCCTAGGTGTTCTCTACCGTTCATTTTTTTTACAGAATTTCCAAATTTCGTGAAGGGAGAAGGGAATGTTTGAGTTTGAGTCTTGAGTTCTAGGGAGGAGGTTGGGAAGTTGAGAGTAGGAGGAATCGTAATATACTGTAACGATGCACATTTTTTTTACTACATCCACATTATGCCATTATAATACAAGTAGAATTTTCTTCGATCCGGACTCTGAAAATGTGTTTATATTTCCTCAAGTTCCTTCCTATATTACCTAACTCAAATCAAACACAAACACTCACTCACTCTCTCACTCGCTCATGATCATGATCATGATCATGATCGTGATCATGACCCTCTTCATTTTATCCGCCTATATAGGAAGGGATCCACACTTCAGACATGACTGCATTGCAATTCCCCATCATTCTAACGCTCCCCTCTTTTTCTTTTCGCTTTCACTTTCGGGAAAGGTATATTATGTTATGTGATGTGATGTGAAAGTTGGTTAAAAATTATACTCAAGACTATGTAGTATGTAGCTACTATACTTTATACGGAATAGGGAACAAGGAAAAAAACGGGAGGAAAATCGAATAGGGAAGAAATATTAAAAACCAGACCAGGCTGACAGGGTTTTGAGAGATGAGTATAATGCCTCGTACAAGTGAAATTGTTGGATTGTAGTCGAAAGTAGATCAGTATGACAGTAAAATCTAGAGTGCAGATGTCTTGAGGGAATTTTGAGGAATCCTTGGTTTTATGACTTCCACTCCAACACACACATTCCCCTCCATGAAAAAGGACATCTTTTATCAAGAATTTATTTCATTTAAAAGAATGGGGAGAAAACCTGCTTTTTCCCATGCATGTTTGATACATAATTTTTTTACGTCTTGTCTCCCTTTGTCGTTGTCCCAGTCCAACGCCAACGCCAATGCCAACCGAGTCCTATGCCTCTCACTCTAACGACAAGCTTCGGCTTCGGCATAGGCTTCAACAGACAAACCATGGAATTATACATACAGCTACAGCCAGGTGTGAGGCCTATCCCTCTATCTAGCTAAAAGTCCTCAGAGATAAGGGAATAAGATGTGATGTAG
>JAQFZE010001809.1:0-16498 GCA_034695245.1 Dicyrtomina saundersi | reverse complement strand
GGGGGGGGAATGTCCGCTGATACTTATCAGGGGGAAAGTTTCCGAGGGGGGGGGGGATGGTTAGGGGAAAAATGCCCAAGGAGACTTTGTCCTACAACCCGATTGATAATTCGAACCAGGGAACAATAATTATTGCATTACATATTTTCTTACTTTTAGTTTACAACTACGAAAATAATTCGAATAGGTGTTAGTTGTTTTACAGGTATGGCTGACTTATGTCGGTATTCAATCGGAAAACTAAATTATGTATACTACAACAAATACTGAAAGATTATACAACATGGGTCAAAAATGCTACGAAATCGTCAAGACACCATACCATCCCTCAGAGTGGGCCAATGGGACAAGGGGCTAGATTTTTGAATTCATTGCAAGCTGAAATGCAGTTCTGTGTTAATTTCCTAATTTTAGTTACGTTTAACAAAATATTGATATTCATTTTATTGCAGGGTACTGCCAATCTATTACATGACTATAGGGTGTAGTGCACTAGTATACTTGCAAATATGAAATATGAATACGTATTATTGCTCATAGTGTGAAAGTTCAAGTCATATTGTCATATAAATCACATATTTAAACTTTTAAAAGCACATAATTGCACATATTTTGGGAATCAAAATGACATAAACCGAAACAAAAATATCACATAATTGAAGTTAGGGGTCGTCCTGAAAAGATGTTATCAAAATATTCCCATTTCTAGGACCCTATGACCCCCTTGTCATCAGCTAAATTGCTAAATTGCATAAATGGCTATTTTTAACATGGGATGTCATCAATACCCAACTAGATCTATTGACACTGCTGTGACCGATTTATGGACGATCCCTTACCATGATATACAATAAGTTTTAAATCCCAAGTATTAAGTTCTAATTAGTATTTAGATTTAAATATATTTCGTTCATTTACTTAAATATATACTGAGCATTTATACCTAGGTAATGTCCACTGACTGTTAAAGCCAGAGGCGCCAGAGCTACCAGCAGCAACTTAAAAAGTCCTGCAATCTATAAATACGATGACCTATGTAAATGTAAGATCAATAATGTGAATGCTTCGATAGACTCATTGGAAATAATTGGAATAAAAAAGGGGGACGTTTGAAAGAACATCATGCGGTTCAGCGTTACAGTTCCTTAAACAAGAGTATTTACCTGCTTTAAGTTATCCACTTCTACAACAAAGAGACTTCAATCAACAATGAGTAGACAGCTTTGTAAAGACAAAATAGAATAGAAAATTTCGATAGATGTTCAAGCAGCCAATTTACTAATTAAAATCGATAATTAAGCAGCTCCAGGTCTAGATTTAACGCTTGAACTTTAGTATGTACATACCTGAATGTAGTGCTCCACCGTCCAATCATTAAGGAAATTTGGCTAGTATTGTTCAGTGCTTAATAAACACTTCCCAGTAAGCGACACTTCCGCATCTTTTAGGGAATATCTTTTTAAAGATTAAATATATAAAAATAATCAAGTAATTTTAACAACAATATAATTTGGCTGTGGTGATTCATCACCAATGAATGGTAAACCTTTAAAGTTAATTTTGAAGGTTTACTATTCCTACTGCTGACAACACTGCAGAGTGGTGGATGAAAGTAGGTAACAGAAATACAGTTTAAAATACTTTCAGTGTGTGCTAGTAACGTTTAGTTGACGATAGTATTCTCAGCTCTCATTCATACCCCCGAAAACTTACTTGTATCATGAAAAGGAAGAAGTAAGGTACATGGTGGTTTGAAATGGTTAAGGAAGTAATTTTCGTGGGGTTTGCAAATGCAATCCACTCTAATAAAACGCTCCCGTACTGAGTTCAGGTGTCCTGGAAAACGCCGGACAGTCCTGTAATGGACTGCCATGTCCTGCGTCATGTCGTAAGGTTCGACAGGACGCAAAATGTCCTGTAATTGAAGGTGTTTAGAAATATGGGGCAAAGTGTAAAATTAAAAAAACCAATTTGTGTAACAAAATTTGATTTCTATGTAATTTGCTGTTTATAGTGACTCAGTTGCCCTCTATGATTTTATTTTTACTTACTTATCCTAAGAATCAAATACTTGATTATGCAAAACGTATTTTTTAGCGTATTTATTCAAATAAAACAAGGGGCTTCGCCCCTTGTTTAATGGCAGCCTTAACAGTAATATGGGGCAGTAATATATGTCGTATTGTAGTATCGTATCATTTTACGCCCTTCTACGATTAATCTATAGTATTATGTATTTTTGCCTATTTACATTTTTTAGTACGCTTTTGAAATACTAGACTGATTTTATTTGTATTAATTTACATAATCTGAAACCCTTTTGACATACTTGACCAATTTTGAAGTCCTTGAAAAAAAATCCGTTCTTTTTTCACTTCCAGACCATACAACACTTTTTATGACAATTTTTTAAGAATGACCTGTATTTCTGAAACTTTAAAAACTGTTGCAATATCACGCTGAATTTAAACAATATTTGATTCTGCTATATTCTTACCTAATTAGAATCTAATTTATTACTAATCAAAAATCATTTCTCCGCTAATATAAAGCTCAAGCTCGTCACTGATACCAATTTATAAGCAATGAGGTTACACGTACTTTTGTATTTGTCTGCAATTATTTATTACTCATCTTCTTACTAGTTAGCAATTTTTGTACTTCCAGCCCATGCAACATTGTTTAGAGGGATTCAAAAAAAACTATTGAGATATTGCGTTGAACCTAAACATAATAACATTGTGTAGACGGCAGACGAAAGGTTTAACTGCACTGTACCTACTGCGTAATAAACTGAAGAAACTTGGCTTATAAAAATTTAGGGGCCGGGCACAAATGACGCCAGCAAACTTTAGCATATTTTGGGACCCACCCATCTACAGCGTCACTCTCTTACGCATAACATAAAAAACGACAGTGTATGATATGGTGTTATTTATTTGCAGCTAACCTACTCTCAAAGTGGGTGGCATCATGCATGTTGAACCCTGTAGCAGCCGTATAAAATGATAGAGTTTGAATTTCCCGCAAAACTCTTTTCGAAATATAAAATTCGATATTTAGCCCGGATACTCATAAAGTTTGCATACAAATCATTAAAACGGCAATGATTAGCAGAATCTAATTCTGTTCGAGTTCCTAACGTGTTATTTCAAGAATATTCGAATTAAATCGAAAAAACCAATTTTTTTTTCGAAAAAGCGTTATAAAAAGTGTTGTATAGGCCAGAAGTAAATAAACAAAATACCAGATTTTTCTTTTTTAAGAGCTTCAAAATGAGCTATCACTCGACAAAATCGCTCAAGTATTTCAAAATTGCTACAATATTGTTCCAAATTATGTAAATAGGTAGAAATGAGCTATTTGTACTTCTAGTTTGAGCTCTTTGCTGCATTCATACCACGAAGTTGTGCTTACGAAAAAAAGCGAGCATTAGCTTATTCTGCAGCTTAATTAACATTTATTTTGTAATCATCTTATTAAGATTGTGCTAATTACTTCTGTCAAACATGATTTCCACACCTCCTAAGAAAGTGAGACGCATGTGCAGTTATACCACTATATGGGAGCAAGAACAAGAATTCAAAACTTGGCTTTCTGGAAATGGATCTGACACAGGAAGTGCTCGTTGCCTTGTGTGCAATGAAACATTTTCTATAGAGTATAGAGGCAAAGCAAGCACATCGTGAACAAACAAGTTCAAAGTTATTTTTTGTTGGGAATAAAAAATTATTAGCGTTATAAAACAATATTTATTTAAGTTAGAAACAAAACATTATTAGTTAAAAACAACAACTTATTCAAATTGAGAATAATTTACTTCATTTACGTCATTTACACGCAGTTTGCCATTGAGGGTAACAGCAAAAAAGATGACGAGCTTTTCGTAAGAGACATACTCCTAGTTCTATAAATATGACAAAACATTTATTTAGGTCGAATAAGAACGGTCATGCTTTTAATAAGATGACCACTTCTTTTAGCATAAATGTTTTTATTTGCTACAACCATGTAATTCAATTGACAACTACATCGATTAGAACAACCTGCAACAATGCTACCGGGAAAATCCTACGCTTAACATGTGAATACGGCAAAACTATTAACCACAATATGGTTACAAACATTTATTGATAAGCTTAAATCAAGTTTTTATATTTATACTGTTTTTCAAAAATTGTTTTTAATAATTTGTTAGTCAAATACTTTGTTTGATCCCCAAAATCTGAGTTTTTGTCGTTCTATTTCACCCGCTTTACAGAAGTTAAATATAAATTGTTTTACTTAAGTAATTAAACGCGGTAACCCATTGAATATTTCCCTTATCAGTTACTTTAATGCAAAATATCCTGTCAACTTAGGAAAAGACGTGATTGTATCTTTTGGTGATTTGGGTTGCAGTTAAAATAATAAAGGGCTTGTCTGCATCAGCAAAGCTTAGAATATTGCGTATTACAAACTGCTATACCGTTCTTAGCTCAAAGGTCCATTTCAAATTGTTTTGCAAAACAAAGTACCCAAAACGCTAATGATGAAAATTTTTTCACAAAAATCTTATTGCGTAAAACATTGCTACAAAAAGAGTGAGGAAACTCTGCTCCATGGTCTGGCAACCTTTGGCTTGGCGTACTACTGAGTAAAAAAGTAGTGGCACTCTAAATAGAGATGAATGAGTGACAAGACTTTAGAGATCAGTACGTAGTTAAGCGGGTTGCTGCAAGGTCTTCAGGAAACTTGGTGAACTCTGCATTCATCCGTAGTAGTTTATATCTACTCGCGATCCTCTTTACTTGAATACCTGAGACGGCAATGCGGATGGCTTAATTATAGATATCTATCAGCCCTATTCTGTTTGCAACGCACATAATTTCAAAAACAGTACAAGCTTGTCTTTCTACTGACTACAGTCATCATCACCAAGTCTCTGTTAAAAGAGCGGAATCCCGTGGAGATGGCTGCAAGAGCGAATTTGATGCGTGGCGGCCCTGAGTAAGCTGTCACTACTTGTCATACTCTGTCAGCTTCTTATTCCTAACAGAGAAAATAAAAGTGCAGTCTGGAGCAGTCTAGCAAAATCTACTTTTGCCAGCAGGTCAACGGTATTATTATGTGACAGGGGTTCGGTCCCAAAGAGACCAACGCCGCCGAGGCCTTTATATTTATGGCTTATTGCGGACAAAGGTAGGAAAGCTTAAATTGTGATATCATTAAAAATTCAGAGGCAGATTCAAACCGAAAAATTTCATCCCATAAGTAGTAAAAAAAACCCTACCATCTTGCATTAACATTCAGTGTAATATACGGTCATGGTAAAAGATACAATACTGCCACAATAATTATATTAACAATAATCATAAATAACCTTGAAAAACGATGAATGCAATTTTGCTGAATAAACATGCCATAAATACTTGGAATTTAATTGTGCAAGCACCTCACGGCCGTATTTATAGTTATGATTATTTATCGTCTTGAAGGAATCTACAAGGAAAAAAAACATTAAAGTTTTGACTACCGTAAAAAAGTAATTATTGATTTGCGTATCTATTTCTTTGTAGTAATTACTCCAAAGTTTATAAAAAGTTCGGGTTTTGTTGTTTTTCTTGCAATTAAAGTCCAATTTTTTATAATCTGATACTTGAGTTTTGATACGTTTCAGTTTCTCTAAAATAGCATCAGGCATTTCTTTTTGGTTGCCTGCAGAAAAAATAGGATAAGCAATGTTTTGAAGCTTAGGACTTACTAGGTGTCTGTAATCTGGTCATTTTTTTCTTTAAGTTCCTAATTAAAAATATATGCTAATACGAGATGCGTTATGAGATTACAAATTAAGCAAACATGTTTTTTTTCTTCTTTTGGGTCAATTAAGATACAATAATGCTAAAGCAAACTGGATTCAGTTAGAGAGTTATTTACGTTTAAAGTTGTTTTCTTGTCTGGTTTAAATTTATTTTTGTTTCTATCGTAATAATTAGTAAGTTATACAAGACTTCAGTGATTTTAAACTCCTGTACAAGCAAGGTTTCTAGTCATCACCTAGCGTTTGTTATTTTTTCTTGATAACGCAAATTTGATGACATTGTTTTTTGCCTAATTTTGTATCAACAACAGACTTGTTTTGGAAGTTTATAAAAAAAGTTTAAATAATTAGCGCCAATCTGTTTAAGCACTTACTGGTCAAGCTTACCCAAACTTGACTTAATTGCAGTCTGATCAAAATACCAAACTTTATTTACAACTGATAAGAAAACTGATAAACTCGAAACCAACCCGATTGCAGTCCGATAAAAATACCAAACTGATCTCAAATTTGATAAAATACTGACACTCGAAATCGACTGCAACTAAACACAATCGAGTCGCAGGCACTAAACTTGACTCAAGAAATGCTAACTTTTATTAAAATAAAAATATTCTTGCCACACGCTGCGCTTTTTAAATTCAATATAAATTTTAGGACAGATAATTGTGCTATTATACTAACAAGTAGCGTGCTGACAATGACTTGCGATTTAGTTTACTTATCTAAAATCCACAAACATCACAATTAAGGAATCATCTTTTTAGTTAAATTTTAATTATATAAATTAAATTAAACAAAATTTGAAATTTTAGTTGATGAAATCCAACTTGACTCAAAATATTTGTTAGCCTAAACTGATTCGACTCAAAACCGATCAAATGCTTTCAAGTCGAGTTTAGGATTGTATCAAACTGACTCAAATTGTGCCCAAATTAACTCGACTCATACTAAACCATAAACACGACTATCGTTGGAATTACGAAAACAAAATCTGTTTATTGTTGACTTAATTACACTTTGTAGATTCAATTGTGCATAACAATGTATATAAATAAATTTATTTGTTTACAACACGTTTTCAATTTGTCAAAAAATGTGAACATCAATAGGCTTGCTTTATCAGTTGTCATTGAAATAGTGCTGTCTTTTTAAGGTAATTACTTTATTCTCTTCTAGTAATTCTTAAATATCTTTTCCTTTACTAGCTCTTAAGTATCCTACTCACAATTGTCATTATCGTAGGTGCGCGAACGTGTAGTAATACGTGGCAGGTCTATAATTTTTGATTGAATTAAAAAATTGGAATAGCACATCAACATTTTATTGCTTGAAAACACCTGTGTTGTCGTCTAATATTATAAATATGTGTATTATTTTGTGCAAAAGATGGTAATAATGCTCAATATGAAGACGTTTGCTCATACCACATAGCATCGTAATCATTTCTGTTTTTGTATGGTGCACATAGCTCACATAGGTTTATCTTGCCATTTTGATTAAATCACTGTAAAGTTGCATTTAACCTAGTGTTTTTAACAAAAACATCAATGAGAGTCAAACAACTGTTCAACTAATTTTTTATAGTTTTTAGTATAGTTGATCTGTATTTTCTATAGTTTTAAATATGTCAACACCATGCTTGCTGCTTTCAAACTTAATCAATATTTGGAAATTTTGTTAAACCTTAAATCTAAATGATGATGAATTATATCAAGATTGTGACGCCTTGTCTGTGAAGCAACTGTCTGTCAGTCATTTTAAGTGATAAAATTTGAATTTTCTTTTAACTGTCGCCGGGCCTATAATACGTCAGTATTGTGTAGCAGTTGGCATATTCTGCCTGTTACTTTCTATTGTAAAACTCTGTGCTAGTTGGTAATCATGCTACTGCAAACGCGTCTGTTGTTTAATTAAACAGATGTTTTAACGTCCACCGTAGGAATGTTATTTAGTTTAATCTCAACTTTTGGTCTTAATATCTTAGCTTCAATCTTGATTTACATACTCATTATGTTATTGCAAGCCGTAAACGTCAAAACTGTAGTCATTTATGTTTGCCAATAAACATATTCTCTTGCACTGTTATGTTGTCTTATTTTTAACTTTCAGTTTGTAGTTTGATATATACGTCTTCAAACTAAGTCTCAATCTTTACTTCAACCTAGTTTTGTATTTCAATATAATAAACATTTTCTGGTACCTCTTTAGTCTGTGACAAAGTTTTGTTGTTTGATGGTGGTTTACGACTAATGTATGTATTATATAAAGTAATAGTAATAATTTATTGCGTTTTGGACAATTGCATATAGACAAATCTTAGTAAACATAATGATTCATATTACAATTAGGTAAATTTTTATATAATTATTTACAGATAGAAAATTTTGTTCCTTACATAGAGAATGTTGTACATAATAAATGATTTATTACTGATATATCATATGACTTTAACATACAAGCTTGAGTTTAAAGGATCTTACATTATCATTTAATTTTAAAAGATACTTATTTCGGGGGTCGGAGAACCGAGGCCAATCAAATAAAAGAGTTCTATAGAGTCTAACACATAGTAATCACAGAGTTAACATTTGTTTACACATTTAAAGCTTACGTTTAAATTATCTGTTCTAATTTCACTACTTTGTTGATCGGCTAGCCGAACTTAAGCAAAAACTCTGATTTTATTTATTTTTCGTCTATATTTGATGTACTTTGCGACTAGGCTAACCTCCATGTATAAAGTGAAATTAAAAATGGCAATAGTTTATACAGCTCTGTTCACGTCATTTCTATACGACTGACATTTTAGCGCGTTAACTATATTTTCAACCTCAAGTTAAATATTTTCTCTAGTCGAATTTTTTCACACAAACCCAAAACCGAAGTCCATAAGTTTATTTGAGAAATTTAGCTGTAGTTTGCATCGTTTTTCTCATATTGTTCAATTAATTTTAGCTTTTTACAATGTAGTCTCCGTACGCTATCTGCTTTTATTTTTAGAATATTTTAAAGGTAATTGAGTTCCTGTTTGAACATTTATACTTCGACCTTGAACCTTCCAGTTTTTAATCCAACAAGATAGTTAGAGGTATTACAGAGAAGTTTTTTATAAAGCGGGTTTGCACTGGTTCAATTCTGTCACCGCATCTTAGTCCCAATACTGAGCCGCAATACCAAAGTGTGGCCACTGTGACTGATTCAAACAGTTTTTTCTGCTATCCCATAAGCCACAGTTGCTTCTACATAACACGTCCCGGAGACACGAATCAGCTCTAACGGACTTAATCACAAAGCAGTTTAATACACCAATAATTACTTCTGATGAGCTAAACAATACTCCTAAGTACATGTACTCTTTCACAATTTTGAAAGTTTGGCCTTTGTACATAAACGTGGAGATAATTTTAATATAAGTGCCTTTGGCAAATACTAGTATTTCTGTTTTATTCATTTACTTGGATTGTATTTAAAGCACAATTTGTTTTCATTAAACTGAACTTTTTCATTGAGTCTCTTTCACTAAGTGCTAAGATAGATGTACGACTGGCGTAAATAAAAATAAATATTGCAATTTTCTTATTTATAGGAAAGACTATTGATTTCTTTAGAACTAAATCACTCATCCTTGTCTGATGTAAGCATTGAAACTAAATTAGGAGATATTTCACCTGGAAGAAATTTTTCATTTACTTTGTTTCTAGTGTATTCCTGTTCAGTTCTTACTAGTAGGTTTGCTTAGAAGAGTATTATAATAACTTTTGTGCTGAGGCCCGTACTAAATACCTTATTCCATAGTAGGCTTTGGTTGACTAAATCAAAAGCGTTTTTATATACTACAAATAGTGAAGTGACTTTTCTACCTGAAATGCGTATATTATTGTATTTAATACTTGTGAGCGAGAAAATTTGGTCTAGACAAGATGGCAACTTCCCAAATCCTGCTTGAGCTTTTAATAGTACCTTACATTTTAGTGCCCAATCTTTTATCCTGGTTAACAGTATTTGAGTGAACAATTTAGCGGTGCAGCTTATTAAAGCAATTCTTCTATAATTTTCAGTAAGTGCAGAGTTACCTTTTTTTACAACGTTACAAGCTCGATACATGACCTGCTAGCTGGGCATGGTTTTTTTGTACGATTTTATTACATAAAGAGATAATATGTTTTTCACTGCTGATTTAGGCCTTTAAAGAATTTATTTGTGATCTTATCTAGACTGGGTTTTTATTTAGTTTCGGTCTCTTAATTGATATTTCTAATCCCGCTAAAGTTACCTCACTGTTAATAACAGAATCGTTTTTTTTTATAAAATCATTTGCCATTGATTTTTGTGGTGGCATCACGTATTTGTAGAAGTCTTTAGAGCTTTTTGGTTCTATTTTTGTTATTCTATTTGTTATTTTTCACTAGGTTGTCTGTACTCCAGAATTGCGAGCTATCTGTTACTTTGCGCAGCGTGTTTTCAATATCTAAAAATTAATTATTTTGTTTTTAGCTTTAAATATCTCCGAGACATGTACTTCTGCATTATTAAATTCTTTATACGCTATAGACTCATAATTGCATCTTTGAAACCTATGCTGTATATTTTAACTTGGTTTTTAGCTAATTTACGTTTTAAGTCAAACGTAGGTTAGTTTCTATGGTTGGGTATATCAATGTTATTAGAAACTAGTTTGTTTTTATTAGCAGCTGAGAACATACAATTTGTGAAGTAGTCATTCATTTCATTTACAGTTCCGTCTTGGTTATAATTGGCAGTGATTAAATCTAGGTTATCATAAAATCTATTTAATTCTTGTTTATCGATTCTAATTTTGTTCTTTATCAACCTGTTAGTAGGTGTTGATGGCTTTTTAGCAATATTGATTGTTGCTACTATAGTTACATGATCAGAGGCAAAAATGTCTAGACATTTGAACAATTTAACTTTTTTAATCATATTATAATGAACCAAGCAGTAATTGAAAACTAATTACAAACGAAGCTTCATGTGCGTAAATTTAAATAAAATATCAAGAGTAACCCGTCTATTAAATGTAGCTAACAAATAACTTTCTGAAAAGACTAGAAAAGACGAGGCAGCAGGGTTATTATTGTCATCAAGTTTTGAGTAAAGTGCCCAGTTGGCAACAACGTTTTGCTAAAGGTCACATTGGTTCCCTAGTAATGAGTTATAATCACTTCAAAGGATGAGGTTTTATCTTAGCTTTGGTGGTAATCCCTCCATTGCCTCTTTGAGTTCTGTAGAAATATCAAACACCTTGTAAACATCAGTGTTAGCATACATGTTACCTATAACTATTATGTCCTGCATCATTAAACTGGTAAGTGATGCTAAAATTATATTATTACTGTAGTATAATTTATCCAACTCATATTTATCCTTAGTTGCCACAATACATGTACCGTGAAATGTATTTCCAGGTCTTTTGCACTTGCTAGCTGATGAGTGGATAGTTACAAACTTATTGTTGTTCGATCCTAGAATAAGTTCGTTTGATTCAATTCATGTTTTACATAAGCATACAAAATCACAGTCAGTTAGCATCAAACCATGTTTCTTACCTAAATATATTAAATTTCAAATACCGTGGATGTTTCAGTGAAGAATTTTGTTGTATATTGTTTTGTGTTTGAGAGTGTATGGGCATTTGTCCTACTTAACATAAACTAGTTGATTACCGTTAACTTTAAACTTTTTGTCATTTACTTCTACTCCAAATCTTCCCTAGTGTAGAATAACAGCTTCTAGCTGCTCCTATTTTAATTTACAAAACATTGGAGTCAAATGTTTGTATTTAGCTTGAACAGTTTGGCTGAGACACGGGTAGATATGTTTTTTGATAGGTACGTCCTATAGCAATTTTCTATTTTAAAGTAATGTAGACACATTCGGTAAACTGCTCAGTTAAAAAACATGTAATGGTGGCTTTCCGTGAATCTCCTGTGTAGCTTTGTTTGCGTTGACAATATGCACTAAGTTTCATGCTAGCTTATTGTTTAGAAGATCCAGTGCGTCTACCGTAGCTCTACCTAAAACCTGTAGTCCAAAGATCATCATTTTGGTTCTTTTGTGTTGGATGTCTACCCTTCTTAGTATTTTTGACATAACTGTTCATTTAAACTTGTATTCTAAATTGGTTGACTTCCATTTTTTCCTCCAGCTCTGACAATTTTCTGTTTATAACACTAAAATTAAGCTATTTTGCATTTCATATCTGTAATAAAAGTTGCAAGATTTGTCTTTAGCTGTAGCTCAAAATTTGCCAAGTTCTTTTCTGTAATTTTTGCCACGGCACTGAGTTGCGTCAAAATTTGTTAATTAAAAACATTTACGAGCTCACCAGCATTACTGATCTCAAATTTTATTAAAGCATACGAGTGCTAGTGTCTATTAACATTTTTTAATATGGTCTGGATTGAGTTAGGTAAAAAACACAAGTTAAATGTTTTAACTAGACCATTGTTTCATGTTACAGATAGGAAGGTTTGAAAATTAAAATTATTATTGACAATTGTGAGTTTCTAGTGTCTTTTAAGGCGCTTGCGAGGCCTCACAACGTGCCTATTTTATTCTGATATCTTTTTTTTAATGTCGTTTTAAGCTTTGATCATAAACTTTTTTACGCCATGGTTTACAAGAGTGCAAACCCAGTTCTAAATACTTTTGTTACATTCATTTTATTTTAGAACTTTTAGCAAAGCTAAAATGAACCTAAGGAATAATCAATTTTTATTACCTTCCAAACACAACCTTAATTAAAAAAGTTTTTAAACTGTGTTTTAATTTAATAAGACTACAATGCCTGTTTTTTATTTTGTGTTGTTTTTTTAGAAACAACTATTTGTTGTGCATTGTAATATGTAAAATGTAATTGCCTTTCTCGTTTCAGAATTAGACAACAAAACCGTTGAGTCTATGAAGAACAATATCCAGTAACGTTTTATTTTCTGTGAACAGTGATTAAACACGTGTGCGGGTCTTTGAAAGTGCTTATCCATAAATATCGGTATTCATTTTGACTGCTTTTAAGTCGTGATTATTACAATTAAGGAGTATTATATTTAAAAAGATCAAAATTCACCCTTATTTAACTAAATAGTAGGTGGCTCCGTTGCGTTTAATATGACTAAGAATAGCGCTGAGATCCCAATCTGTGTGCATGTTTGTTATTGAAATAACTGCACGTACGTAGAATTTAATTTTGCAAATATTGCATAACATTACATAAATAATGACTATAATGTTTGCGTGGCTACGCAAACAAATCATCCATGCGGTACCCATTCAATTAAGGTTGAAATAACACTACTGTTCTATATTATATTTCAAATTTAAAAAGAAAAAGTTTTAAATTCTTATAATTTAAAATTGGTTTAAATACGGGTTTGACAAGGTTAACTTAAATTTCCGCAGTAGAGTAATGGATAGAAAACCAAAATTGATTTTCACCTTTGTACATAGTTTTATTTTGTATTTTAACGTGTAGGGTTTATCTCACATTAGGTAACAACATTCTAGTTTCGTTTCACATATATAGCAATTAAGATCAAATGTTCTATTTGTTTGAGAACTGCACCATTTTTCACTGCAGACACTAAAGCATACATACAGTTATAAGATTAGGAAATCGCGCATTTTTTTAAAACAGTGCAACTGACTGCACAATTTTGCTTAGTTGTAAATAGCAGTGTGTAGATGCCCAGTACATATAGCATGTACTACTGGAGAGTTGTTAAATACGTTTGTATTTAACAACTTTGTCGTTACTAAATACGTGATGTTTTATAAGGATCATACGCACATTATTATTTAGGGCGCAATACAAGAAACATCTAGTTTTGTCTTAGAATTAGCATAAAAAAGCGTAATAAGTTAGTCAAAATTGCTATACCTACCAGTTTTTAACGATTAATCACCTTGTATGAAAGAAATCTTGTTAATCATTACTGAATTACAGAATGAGCTTTAACACCTACTTAGTTCACGAGTCCGTATTTTATTTTTGTCAAGTTAAATTGGATAAAATATTGGGACTAAAGTTTGATTTTTCCATTACTGTAAAGTTCCTTTATGATAGACCTGGCGGGACCAACATTTTTAGTCCCGTTTAGCCGAATTCCCGTTTAAACGTTTAAGGGATTTCCGTTTTAAGCAAAATTTATTTACAATGTTAAAATTATTTTATTTAGAGTCAAAAAATGCCAAGGGCAAGGTATTTACAACGTTGTTCTTCTACTTCTTCTGTAATATCTTCATCAGATTTCTCATCTAATTCGTCACATTGAGTGATGCTACGGACTATTGTTCCCTCTGTCACGTCCTGTTCCTGTTCCGTTAGTTAGTTGTTATCTATTGTGGAAAAATCAGAGAATCTAAGCTTCTCTACTGTAGAAGCCTCGATTCCTAACGCTGTAGCAGCTAACTTTAGAGTCGCATCGTCATCTTCTTTGTGATTGGGTTGAACCTCGATAAGTTAAAATTATACTTTAGTATGTTGAAAACAATTTCGTATTGTATTTTCAGTGACCAATTTCCATGAATCGTACAGCCACATAATTGATTGCAAGATATTTGGTGGTTTCTTTTCTGCTTAGTCAACATTGTCGGTTGCGAACTCAAAGAGAACTAAAACTGAATAAGCAGTGAATAATAAAAATTACTAGCAATAAAAAAAGCTATGTGATCTATAAATAGACGACCTACTTACTTAAATGAACTGAATGATAATGTAAATGTTAAGATAAATGCCAGAAGATTAATCGTTTAGTACACAGTAAAAATTAAATTAGTTTTCTAGAGAGAGATAGTAAATATTTATTTACAATTCGGCTTATTTCATTACAATTTCCCTAATAAATGACATAAAACGACCTCAAATGCTTACTAGTTAGAAAAACTGTCCCTTATATCAGAATATCCAATATATCGGTTCCCTTAAATCCGGATAATTTTAACATTATAAGCATAGTCGGCCAACCAAATGTTTTAAATTTTCTCCTTACAGCCGTTTTCTTTTAAATCCGGATTCCTTATAAACGGATTTGACTGTATATTGAAACTTAAGTGTAGTCACTTTGTACTGGACTAACTAACAATTGTTCAGTACATGGAACTACAGGGTTACCCCTTACGATTGTACTCTTTAAATGTAACGAATACGTAATGTTGTGGAGCTATTTAAAACACTTAAAAATATTGCTGTTTTATTTTTACTCAGCTCTTTAATTGAAATCTACTACAAAATCGCAGCTCTGGCGTTTTGGATGGTCCAAGCAGATGAGTTGAATGTTTTGAAAAACAGCAAGAATATTGAGTTTCACATCAATACAATATTGTTTTATCTAGCGTACATTTAAGTGATCTTAAAATAGCTGTATAGTTAGAATCTGCAAAACCATTCTCTTTAAATTCCTAAACTAAATAGCAGACAAGATACAAATAGTAGACAATTAGTACAATTGACAGAAATACAGGCAAGGTCAGATACAAAATTGCAAAAGGCGGTAGGATTGCTTGCTTTCTTTGCACTTAATAGTAAAGTATTGTGGAATAAAAGTTTACTGAAATTGGCTCTTTTTTAGACAGATATTCTGACTGGTTGTGATTGTCAATTCACTTTGGGTTTACCTTTACATGTTTAAATAGCTTTATTCTTACTTCGCGTGATCTGGGAAAACACCTAATACAAGAGTTTACTGATTCGTAATAGTTTTTGTTTGGCCAAAGACATACTCATGATCTTTTTCAGAATCAAATCTGAAAAATACACCGAATTTCGTTTTTTTTTTCGTGCTGATGAATCGGTTGCTGGCTCTCATGGCCAAGATAAGTATTCACAGTTCTAAATCTAAAAAAAATTGCAATAAAAAGTTACATCTGAGGAAGTTTACAAATGTGAATACTTATGTTGGCCAAAAAAGTTATGAATTTACGAAATTTCGAAATTTTGTATATCTGCAACATAGGACATGACGGCTGTGTAGTGTAACGCCCACGCCACGTCATAATGGCGGCGACGGATCAAACCCTGGGTCTGGCAAATGTTTTTTTGATTTTTTTTTGCGGGAAATATTGATTATATGATTCAGTTCTTTTCCTAGATCGTATCAGGGCACTGCTTTGCACATTTTGGTAGTAAAAAATATTACTGCTGTCTGAGAATGCCCCAGCAGTATAGGAGGGGTGTGCTCTGAAAAAAAATCATATCACCATTACTCTCTAAACTTAGTGTTAATTGTTGTTCAAAATTTGCACTAAATCGTGACGCAAGTTATTATCATGGTATTAGTATTATGTCGTCAAGAAACACCGTCCGAGGCAGTCCCTTGTATACTGCACTACTGATAACCGAATATGTCTGCCTACTACAATATCGTTATATCGACAATGTCCAAATTGGCATAGTACAAAATCTGTGTGCAAAATTTCCTCGTCAATTCTGTCACGCTTCCTTTTTCCGACAACAATAACATGTTTCCTATTGTTATATGTCAACATTGTATTCTAATTAAGTTGACTAAGCAGGCGTGCTTGGGTGAGCGGTTAGGACTGCAGACTGTAACGAAATTGACAGTCTCAGACCTTGCTTCGATTCTCGGCCACTGCTAATCGCTTACGGCTCGGTGTTGTACGGTAAACGTCACTGGATGGTTGATTGAAACCCAATCTCCTTCGGTGCTCCTTAGTGAC
>JAQFZE010001808.1:0-16501 GCA_034695245.1 Dicyrtomina saundersi | reverse complement strand
CCGTATTTGCTCTTATACCACGACCCCTGCACTGTAAGAATTTTTTTTTTCTCAACTTTTAGACCAGTTTAATATGATAATATACCATGCTCAACAATAGATGACCAGCAATTTTTGGACTCTCTACAAGACTGTATTGGTAAGGGTTTTCGTTTTTCTTTTTTTATGTTGAGATTGTTTTTAGATTAACGTAGTGTTTGCGTAGGGGTATTTTCGGATTACTGCCTAACAGGATTTTCGATGACGTAGTTCATATGGTTTAGGTATATATACTTTCCCTTGAGGGAGTGAACGTTCACAAGTAAATTCAGCTGATAACTTATGCATATGAAATCACATACCCAGCAGTCAAACCAGCCACCGGCCAACCTCCAACCCAATAAATAATTCATGGATGAATGGAGAGGAGAACGTTGAAAGTGAGAAAAGGTTAAGTGTAACAAGTAGCTGATTTACAATATGGGGATGACGCTCTGCTACATAGCGGAAGGGGAATTAGGCTTAACGCTACTAATACTAATGTACCTAGCTTACATGTTAGTGCTACAGTCTACATACTACAGTGTAGCGTTTTTTGTACTAAATTAAAAAATATAGAATTAGAAAGACAGGCAATTCTCGTGTACAAGAGAGAAATAAAGGGAACTCACCTGCTGCCGTGCTTTCTTCGCGTCTTCTCCTTTATTGTGTCGATGAGGGAGAACAGTGCGTTGTCGGGCTGTAGCCAGGTTTGGAGTTCCAGGTAAAAGCTTTGTAGGTTGTTGGCCTCTTCCATTTTTAAGGCAGCGAGAGACTTTACTCCCTCCAGCCATGTGTCCTCCGGAAGAACTCTCACTTCCCCCTCCTTTCTCTACCGTTGACAATCTTCCGGGGTTCCTCATACTGCAAAGATCAAAAAACATATGAGAGCTGGCGGAACATAGATACACATTTACATACTACTACATTCATATAATTTAGCGTATATTTTATAATAGTAAGCGACAAGCGTCTAATATTCACAGATTCGTATACTATAACTATACTATACAGTTAATTTTAAACCTCACAGACCCGAGCTTTATTATATAATAACGGCATAATACAGTGAATGTCAAAAACAAAGTATGACATAAATTGGATAATTGTTACTCCCCAGTGACATTGACTTCCTACTATCACTGTCAATTTCTGAATTTACATTTTAATAATATTACACATACGGGCTTATAACGAAAGTGAAGCAAAAAAGATTTTGATAGCTACTTCTAGTATCGTTATCTCACTCGTCGTGAGTCATTGTCTACATTATGAAGGATTTTTAATCATGAGTCATGAGAGTGAGAATGAGTTCTTATTTGTTGTAACTGCAAGTTGCAATAGGTTTAAATATGTTTGATATTGGTGGTGACTTACGAAGAAATTGTCACAAATTTATATTCTCAATTGACTTTACTGCTTTGAAAATATTAGATAAAAAACTGTATATATTAAAAGGACAATACATTTTCTAAAATGGGCCTTTTGACTTGCTACAGGAATTTTCGTAAATTAAAAGAACGCTATATTTAAATGCATTATAATGTAGGAAAACATTTTCCATTTAGGGTTTAAAAAAGAAAGGTCCTTGGATTTTGGTAAAGTCAAGCACCCGTCGTCAAATACAGGCCAAAAGCATTAAAAATCATAATGGTGTTTACGTTTTTGAATTTTAGGAGGTGGTTGAGAGGGGAAGGGAGCTGTTAATTTTGGGGGGAAAGTTGAAATTTTTACGATCTAGAATAGTTTTACTTTTTTCGATTAAACATGTGAAAAAAAAATAGTTTCCTTTAAAAGTTTTGTAGAGCTTGGAAAACATTTAAAAAATATGGTATGTGATATTTTTTACAACAACTCTGTAAAATTTTTCAAAAACAATTAATTGCATTGAGTAGTAGCTGTAGAACTGCCTCAACTTCTTCCTTACATTTAGATATAGCGTCCATTTAATTTTCATTTAATATCACTGTGCAATACTTATATTTTCAAACACCTACCAATTCTCTTATATTTAAGTAAATAGTGAAGCGCAATGAGTGCGGTTATGTGCTTCATCTTATGACTCTACCTTGTAGTTCATAGAGGAATGTTGTATGAAAAAACAGTAAGGTGTAAGTCATAAGGCTGAAAGCCACACGCTGTATAAATATAAACATACTATGTAATAGTATAAAATGCATATTTTTTAACAGTCAATCTCAGATTTCACATGTTTTGGTTTTGTGTGATGCAAAGCGGATTTGTTGTAATATAATGCAGTAGTTCCAGCACTACATAATATTATGTCTGGCTCTCTTAATAGAAGACGAAGAAATGAGCCGGAGATCCCAATTGGGATCTACTATGCTATGCTATAGCTTTTAGCTACATAGAGTGTGTGCATATTTTATACAATTAAAAGGAGGTTTGAGGATTGTGAGAGGAAAGAAGCTGCATGGATTCATTTCCATAACAATCTCATCAGTCAGATGATTATGATCATGATTCTTGAGTCTAACATGTTGCTAAAGAGTCTTTATGGTTTTAATGAGGAAGAGAGGCATCATCATAAAATATGCACTTCTCCTTAGCTTTGTCTTCTCTTTTATGAAAATTCTCTCATTTCAAAGAAGAAGAGCTTAAGTTAATTTTAGAGAGTGTACACGTGGCACATATATGACGAGTTTTATGGTCTCATATATTATATATAGTCCCTTTATAGTTGCTTTAACTACTCAGCTACGTATCCAACCCTGTACGTAGTAGTTTGATGATGATGATGATGACGACGATGATTCAATATTTGTAGAAACCCACAAGAAAGGGAGAATCAACTAACAATAATGTTAGGGCACGCAAAGAAATTCTCATATTTTTTTTTAATAATACGCCCGCGAGGCCGTGAGCCGTGAAATAGTCGGGAGTGGGGAAATATATATATAAGTGTAGGCGTTGAGATTGATGTTGCTCCTTTACTCTTCTGTAGAAAGTGTGATGCTCCTCGTAATGTTGAGTGTGCACCAACATCTATTTGATGACCTACCATAAGGATTTTTAGGATTATCCTTATGTCGTGGCCGTGGTGGGAGGAAAACATATTACAAAGTTTCAAAAACATTCTTATTAAGTTATTGAGATATGTTCCGGCAGCTGCACAATGTGTCTATATCTACCTACTACACATTTCTCTCACAAAATATAAACAATTTTGTTGGGTGTGTAGTGGTATGCTTATGGTGGTGAACTTTCTCGGTAAATAGCAATTCGGTTCGAGGACAGGTAGGTAGGTAGGTAGGTAGGTAGGTAGGTAGGTAGGTAGGTAGTGAGTCAGTTTTAGTTTTGGTTTAGTGGGGAGAAGAAGCTGAGAGAGAAGCACTTTGGAAGCAGTGTGTGAGTAGCTTTGATGTGATTCCACAAAAATAAAGCTCCACATTATTTGGACGGCGAACGGGATTGGGAAAATTTTCACAAACTTGAATAACTTGAGCAGTCTGCCTCTCACAAACTTTTCCATCCGTATTTGTAGTAGGTACCTGTAATATCGGTATGAGAAATACATTATAACACTCATTCTCAAGGACATCCTATTTTGGTTGCTCTTGTTGTTCCTACACTGTGGAATTTTGTTGTCTAAACGGAAATTCGAGATCATTCCCTAGTTGAATGATTGCTTATCCAAAGGCGAATACACAAATCATGTAAACATTAATCTCCCTGTATTATGATATTTGTTCATACTAGGCTTCCATCCTTCCATATGGACGTATCATCGGAAAAAGATCAATAGTAAAAAAATGAATATGTTGAAATTCGTAAAAGGAGGGACTTGAATTCAGAGAGAATTTTCAGTCTGTACATAGGTTAGCTGTTAATTAAGAATGAGTATAATTACATCTAGACTAATTTGAAATTTTCATATACATGTAATAATTAAAATAGTCAAAAATATTTTAATTTGATTTGGCAAAAATTAAGTAATATCCCGGTTGAATAATTTTAATAAAGCTAAACTTTGGAATTAATCCAAACCCACAGTAATATTGTACGTTCTTTTAAAAATAATGTGGCTATAGCTCTTCAAGGGCGATGTAAATAACTGTGTACCTAAATGGGTACAATTTACCTACGTTACATTCACTGGCTAGAGCCTACCGTGTGCATAATGTTAAGTTATGGTATCCCTAATAGACAGGAAATGCAGGAGACACGTGCTATTTGTTACGTTTTTAATTCGTAGGTATGTTTCTCATATACTACAACCACTTGGATTGGTCTTCGGCAGACAGAATAAGTGAGTTCAATACAGTAATGATAGAGAAATGAGATTGAAATACTTTCCTGGAGGAAATATTTATTGTCATTGCATTCAAGACTGAATAAAGAGAGAGAAAGAGAGAGAGATAATTTTGAAGTGGTCACAGTAAGACACGGCCATGTTAATAGAAGTTGCTCGGTGCCATAAATTGGTGAATCTAGTTGGTGGTTTCTCCCATTTCATTTATTCATGCCATCCAGAATCTTCTTTTACAACAGAGAGCTCCACCGCACAACACAACAACACAACACAACACAACACACGAACAACATAGTGCCCACCGAGTTTGTACGGCTTTTGATATGGAACATGTCCCGTGATGATAGTAAGTAGTGAGCCTTCCTTCATTCAGACCCGAAACCACAATTTCTACTCTGTGGGCAATGAAATTTGATTCAGGAAGGTAACATTACTACACTAGTGCAGTGCTTTGATTACTGAGCTGAGCATACCATCATTGTATTATGACCAACACCAACTACCAACCCGCCCAACCCACGCTGAGATACGGACGCGAATACTAACCAAAATATGAGCACGACTCAATGAATTACAATTTACAATTTACAGTTCCGGCGACGACCATGTTTACATGGTTTAACAATTTTGAACTTGACAGCATCTGGAGCCCAAGGCACGTCCACATCTATCCTATCCTCATCACCACCATTACCCGTACCAACAACACCCACCGAGAGACCAACATAGTCCAACAGTGACTGGGTAATAATGAAATCAAGTGCAGCACTGGAACATGCATACAGTTCATTATTTTCGGACGGAATTCCAAATTTTATCGTTTTTATTATTATGCTGGGGGCAACATATAAAATGTTTAACACTCACATTTGTATATGCTTAGGACATGTGGAGTAAGTGGGCAACCTCTCGCGCTTTCTCCCTTCTATAAATAAATTCTTCCATACTCCCCGCAACTACTACATATTATGTACATACAGCCTAGAACAATTAGTCCCAGAATTCAGAATGAGAAATATTAATTCTTTTTAAAAAACAGTTCAAAACTGAAGGAAAATAATAATTATGCAATCCATTTTCCCTAGGAGACTGTAATCCCGCCACCGTTACAGTAACAGTAGAGCATCCAACGTAGACCCTACCTGTCTCCATGAAAATGACAATAAAAATGAAAGGATTTTTGTCAATGTCAAGGGCTATAGGAAATACACACATTTTGCATGTGCATTCTAGCCCGTATATATTTTGCGCCAGGAAATTAATGACGTCTCCTCTGCTGCTAGTCGCCAGTGGAGCATGCACGTCCTAATTAAATGGGAAGAAAAGAGGAAAAGGAAAAGGAGAGACGCGGGATAAGGAAGCGGGGGGAGACGTTATGGAGTATGGAGTGATATTGTGTGTCTGTGAGGAGGACGAGTGACAAAAAGCAGGGCTTTTGTCACTTAAGTCTGAACTAAGATTTAATGGAATTCGTCATCAAGAAACATTGTAGACATTCTCTTTGTTTGACAGATTTAAGTACCAATAAAGTCATGCATTATTAATTGTGTGTGTATTCCCTCTTCCGTCTCCGTAGACTCGGAATCGGAACGCTGGAAACAACCGTGACATGACATGGCATGGCACATGGCTCTGCAGTTTTCCTCCTCGTCCGCTATATATATACCGAATATATACTGGGTATATTATTATTGATAACAAAGGGTGTGCTATATTATGCATAACTTAATGAGAAATGTATAAGGAGAACTTCCTCCTCCTGTGCCCATGTACACAATGGTTACGGTTACATAAAGAAACTTGGACTTCAAGGTCTCTGGTCTGGATTCTGGATATATACTGATAGTCTCAGAGAATATATATTTTACCTTGCTCGAATTGTCCTGTCATGTTTTTGTGTGTTGTTTTTGAAGTAGTAGTAGTGTTGTGTAAGGGGAGAGACCGTCATAAATCTGAGCAACTCGTACGCTATACTGTAGCTCCTCGTCCATGCCCACGCCAACTTCCCTCAAAGCAGTCTATAAACTTTGATCCTCTTTGTATTTATTACTTCTGCATGAGTTATTTTCATTTTATTAAGAGACATTTCTCCATTAGCTCTATCTCAGATTAAAAATAAAAATAATTTTCAATTTCAACTTGAACGATCTCATTCATGCTATGAGAATTGAGAAGGTCCAATCAAGACGGAAGATCCACTGAACAAAAGTTTCCTTTTCAATCAATAATAAATCATAAAAAAATAAAGGAGGAAGTCGTGAGTTAAAATTCCCCAGTAGTATTGAATTGAACTATAGACTGCACTTTATTATTTTCTCACAATCAGAATTTGAGATTTTGAAAATTTTATATATATTCAAGACTAATCTTCAGATTGTTTTCTTGAATGGAATGCTGTCTTGAGTCTATATATACTGTGTAGATGTCTTCCTCCATAATGGTGTATGGTGTAATGCCAGAATTTGAATAGCATAGTGCATTAAAAGTAAAACCGAATGAAACGTCTTTTAAATCACAGTGCAGTGTGAAGTACTCATTCAAGGAATTTAAAAGTGGGAGATATACTTTTTAATTAAGAATCGCTTCCTTTCTAGTAGTCATTCACCTATTGCCTGATTCTCTGTCTACATTATGCTCATAAATAACTTCCCCAGTAACTTTTAAAAAATTCAAGTAGTTTTTTTTAATGAATAAATTTAGTTTTTGTGCAAATATTTTGAATTTCCAGCCTACCGTGTCTACAGTCAAAATCTCAAACTTAAAATATCTTTTGCATTCCTAAAAAAGCTAAAGATTATTTTCCTCACTAAAATGTCTTTATTTTTTTTACACTGCACTTTACTTTTATTATGTAGACTGAGGGACGCTAAAATTGACTCCGAGGTCTATGACGCGTCATATATTATATTGTCTATGGATATGTATGTACCTTCTTAGTAAAAATCATATTAAATGTTTCTTGATGCTCCGTGACTAAATGTATAAATAGACTATATGAGAGTCGGTGTGAAGTAAAAAGTTTTTCTAAAAGAAGCGTAAATTTGTCAAATTCAAACTTTGAGACGACAGGGACACACAATATATTGTTTATAAATTTGAAGTAATATTTGGGGACGTGAGTCAGGAGCTCCAATTTGAAGACTTGTCTTGCATATTTACACAACTCCACCTTATTTTTATCTTGATAATACATACATCAGCCCAGTTGTCAAGATAGAGATAAAAGTAACTTTTCTAGATTTGAAATATTGCTTTCATTTTATATTGTAAAAAGTTTCCATTTTCTCCTTGCAATTTATTTTTTCGAGTTCGAATTTGGAAGGGGTGCTCAAGTTATGAGGGAAACACACAAATCATGGAGGGACACTACTAATTTGCATTGTTTGGCTCCCTCCCATGTGTATCCTGTGTAGCATGTAATTTTATTAGTATATAGTATTTACGTAATTCACACGATTAGGCTGGACGTTCGTTCAACCACGACTACGACACCGACACCGACACCGACTCCGACTCCGACTTCGACATGGCCACGTGATTGAGAGAAATGAGAAAGTTTAGAGAAGCTTAAAGAAAGGGAAGCTTTATCTGTGTCTGGGCGCGGACAAATGGGAGCCGACGCTTGCTGTCGACTGTCGATGTCGATGTCGACTGTAAATTGTTTCTGCTTAATAGTGAAATAGTTAGCAACTCAAGAGAGAAGGAGAAAATATATGTGTAGTTTGTAATTTCATCTGCATTCATAGGAAAGGATCAACAGTCTACATTTCTACAATAGACTGCATTATTATGTAGTCAGTGACTTCGCCCTACGGTGTACTTGTATCTCTTTTGTTCTCTTGAGGTTTTCGCTCTGTCCACTCTCAGACTCAATTCTCTCGTTTCGATGGCAAGAGGAACTCGGACAGTTTGCCTCTATATGTAGTATGTACACACACCTAAACCAATATAATAAAAAGGAACGACGTTCCCAATTTACTAAAGAATTCTGTTTCTATTTCTATTAGTAAAGCGTCTTTCTCTCGGGAAATGTGTGGAAATAATGAATAAAAGACAAATAGAGAGATTTCTCTTTAGAGATTTTGAGAGTTAGCAGAGCATCATGGTCGTGCTTTGGTTTTTTGGTTATATTATATGGTTATGGTTTTATTCTTTTTTTCATACACACACACACACACACACATATAGCAAAGATTTCAAAGAGTCTCCCGCCTACCTTTTTGCATTGGTGAGGAGACTTATATTTTGAGTACTCCTCCAAAGCTCTCGAATAACATATGTGTAGCAGACCATCATGAGAAGACCAGGTGCAGCGAAGAGGATTATAAACTGGTAGATTGCAATCCCAAGTTTCTCCTCGCAGTAGTGTGCCGACACGGAAGTCACACGGTTGCAGTAAATAGCACTGTACATATCCTGTGAACATCAAATTATTTTTATTAGAGTGTATCATCATTATCCTCGTTATCATCCTGACCGTTTCGTTACTACTATGCGTAGACATGGCGACACCCAAATATACATCCGTACCTACCTACCTACCTACCCACATTCATATGAATTCCTCACGTGGATTGCGGACTGTAATTAATAATAACCATATTAGCGGTGGACATAGTCAGACTTCGACTGGCCTCCCACAGATAATTGGACTCAATCTGACCCAAATTCCTCACATTCTTCCCAAGCCTAATTTAATTAATACACATGTTACGACTAGTTTAGTTCCCAATATTTCTTTCCCCCAAAATTTTATTCATTCCGATAAATTACAAAAATATTATCCAGCTCTGACTGTGGTACTTGCAGTGGCGGTACGAGGACTAGAACTCTAACTTCTATTCAATTGCTTGGAATTGAAGAAAGAAACAATGTTTCCAATATTCGTCCACGTCCACAAACTCTACTGACGACGGTGAGCTCCATATTAAGTACATACATTCCACACACCCCACCAAGGCTAGCCCTTCCGTCTTGGTCTGTACTACGTGTGACGCATGAAGTTCATAGGATCTTTGAAATTCGTGTTATTCGCTGTTGTTTTTGTGTCGTACTCGTCGTTCGTATGAAAAATAGAGTCATTTGTAAATGTTTATGACATCATTAAAACAAAGACTAACATGGACAAAGTTCATGTAAGAATTCATTCTATGGGAAAGATGTGTGAGTGTGTATGCAATAATGAGAGCAGTAAACAAACTTGGGTTATAAAACAAATACATATATATACATAATACCAACTTCAACTTGAACACGAAAAAAAAAAGCCGCAAAACCCAGTTACAAAGAAGCCATTGAGAAATTCGTATATTTGTAAAAAATACCACAACCACACAAATGACACAGAAAAAATTGCACATGCTACGCAGCACACACACACCCATATATATTTACTTACAAAACCACAGGAAGGAAACAATATTTTAGGCAAAAGTCAAACAAGTAATTTTTAGAACTGGGGGGAAAAATCTCCTAAATTCCAGTTCCAAAGTGAAGACAGTTTTTTTTCTGAAGGTTTACCGAAAAGCTATAATTTAATGTGTAGGTATATGTTCTTTTGCATTTTTCTAGGAACTACATGAAAAAAAGTAAAGCCATCGGGGTAATATATACATACGCTCTAAATATGCATGCGTTTGTAGTGTGTGTACATGTTTGGGAGCTGTCAAAAAGTTTCTACACTACATAACCATTAGGGTTAAGTCTCCAACACTTTCCCTCGATGTTCAAAAGTTGTTGCTCCAGCCTACATTGGAGCGGTTGTAAAAATGGTTCATTACATGTGGAAACTAGTAGATGGATGTTAAGCTCGTACACTTGATTTTTGTGATCTTTCAAAGGACATAAAAATGGGTGAGTGTTAAAAGAGCAAGTGAGATTACATGAATACTTAAAAATCCCCATCCTCATCATCCCCTCTTTGCCTCTTTGCCTCTCATCTTTTCTTTTTCCGTATCATTTTTTCCTTGCGGTCCGCTAAACATTGACATTGTGAAGTATATATATAGGATACATATTACAGTTATATCAGAAGTCACATTTCCCTATACGATTACGATTAGATGCCTTTCCATACTTGTAATAGTACATTCCTTATGGAGTGAGTTTTTTGGGGGTTGTACCCTTCATATGGTAGAAGTGGTAGTATAGTAATTACAGTCATCCCATAAAGTACAGGAGTTGCTCCATATAGTGTCAATATGTGCATAGGTATGTCTGACACTTTAATCTATTACTTTCTTCATAAACTCATGGAAAGAAAATATAAACCGAGGAAATTTGTGGAAAGAATATTGGTTTCTCGTAAATCGTAAAGCACAGTGGAAGTTCATGAATATGGAATGAAATATCGGGCCCCAAAAGCAATATAGGTATTGTATGATTAGTCTCTAACACTGGGGTAGGTATTCATATTCGCAGTAGTAATGGTACAGTGCTCCACTGACATACATCGATACTGATACCGTTATCGGTGTGAGAGTGTGAGTATATATGTGTGTGTATGTGTGTATATGTGTGCGTCACCTAACTTATATGTATAGGATCGAGTCAAAAATAGTTTCAAACTCAACGCTCCGCCGTGGAAGTGACAGGCAGGAGTCCTCCGTGAAAAAAAAAAGAATTTCCTTCCCGATGATTTGTCACACAGTCTCGCCCCATGAACCGTGGATAATGCATAAGATCGGCTAGAGCTCAAGACCCAGACCGAGGGAGGACATTCTAAAAGTTTAACTTCACTCGGCTTGATGAATGAGATGCGATGTGGTGCGATGAGGACGACGATGTCGACTACGACAACGATGGCTATTCATGAAGAAGTCCTTCCGTTATATGCATCATGACGTTCTCGAAGATGCAATACCAACCGCAAGGCCATAAATTAACCGAGGATGACCTTGCCGTTTTTTGAGTCTGGTATTTGTAAACGATGATTTCAGATCTGTGCCATTATAAGGCACACACAGTTTTGAGAAATTTTTGGTCTTCCAAAGCAGCTAAAAGTAAATACATATATAGGTTTCTATATATTGTGTAACAATACAAAATTAGTAGGTAGTTGCATATGATTAAAAATCCAAAATCCTCTAATCACATGCTTTTGAAGGTTTGACAATTGTCCAACAGTTACAGGCTTTTTGTAATTGAAAACTATTGTGATTAAATCATGAAACAATATCCATGAAAACCTACGAACTACAGAAACATAGTAGGCGCCTTGGTTTTAAGTTTCTTGAGTTACGTATGACTATAGAATTCGTACTGTTTGTCTGGTATTTCCCGCTCGACGCTGCCAAATGTCATATGGGATCGGGAGGAATATGAACTGTAGTTTCATGTAGGAGACTGGCATATTCGCATATTCTTGAATGGGACCCGGGTATTCAGACAAGCTTTTGTGCTCAAACTCATTGTGTAATATTATCAGCTAAACTGCCGGGAAAAATTTTGACTCCCGACTATATATTTCAAGCTTTCCTCATGCGTGCGCCCTCAGAATTTCATTCAATTAGGGGGAAATAGTCGAAAATGGGCAGATGTAGAATGTAGATAGTCACGGTAGTGTACAGAGAGAATCTTTGAAATTAGGACCCAATATTCGTCGACCTCCTTTGTGTGTGTACATAGTGGTGGAGCTCAAGTCTTACGAGAGTCAGAGACGGTGCAGTCTGAGACGAAGCTCTTTCGCTCTTTTTTAGTCAAGTTAAAGGCTTCCCGTTTAAAGTTGTTAGTCCTCTCCTGCTGCTGTGATACATATGAAAGGAGCAGAGCAGTTCCAATACCATTTCAAATTTCAATGCTTACATAGTCCTTCGATCCATTATGCGTCTCACCACTCTCTTTTGAGTTATGTACACGCCAAAATACGACTAGCTAATATGATGCATGGAATGAAATTCTGTGTGTGTGTGTGTGTGTGTGTGTGAGGATGGATGACGAAAACGTGTCCAAGACGAAAATCATAAAAATGTATATATATATATATGTAAGCGGGTCATATATGCAAATGTAGCATTTATATTTTTTCATTAGGATCATGTCAAACTATAGCCAAATAAATCCTTGGACCATAAAAACCGACATTAAGGAACTCAAACTTATTTCTTTATCTTTCGGATGCAAATGCAAGCATAAAATTATTGTGGTACTCCTCCAAATCTCCATGACTTCCCTTTTGCTTTGCTTTGACTCTCAATCGGCCCTTGAATTCTCCCACTACAAATTTATATCTTCTTCACCCTCCCCCCGCCCCCTCTCTGCACTTGCGAACCTCCTCACATAATCTAACCATCTCTTTTCATGGAAACATTAGATTAATAATTTCATGTAAGCATCTCTGCACTCTCTGGGCCCCCATACTTACATCTCACAAGGAATAATATCCTGCGGTCAAAGTCAAAGTAGTAGTCATACGCGCACATTCATATATTCATACGAAACCAAATCTAAATACGAAATAGAAAAGGAATACGCTATGAGCACACAGCAGTAGTGTCGTGGTCGTGATGGACTCAATCCATAAAAAAATCAGCTACGAGTACTTGGCCATATATTTATTGTTTACTCAAATATGTCCGTCCCACGCCAGTCCTCATGTATAATATAGCCAAAGAACAAAAAATTGATTTTCAGTTTATTAAAATGAATGTTTATTCTTCGTCTTTGAGAGGGAGAGAGAGAGAAAGAGGGAGAGGAGATGGAAAGTTTCATCCCATGTGAGGTTACTTTACTTTTGTACTTTTGTCCATGTCAACGACGATATGTCGGCGCTGGATAAAACGTAACCTAGAGCGGGTTTTTCTTACTAGGTATATGTGGAACAGAGGATGGCATCGGGGAAACTTTTCTGGCCCCGGTGATTTACGTTATACATGTTCAAGAAGGGTGTAGAACTATTCTATGAGTTTTTGGCCGCGATTCCAATAATCATAACCATAGTTAGAGTATACATGGTAAGTTAAATGCAAAATGTATATATATAGCAACCTGTAAGTGCCGCGGTCCTCCAAAGAAATTATGTGTATATAATGCGTTTGAATTGACTTGGCTGGATTGGGTAAGTCACTCGCTCGATAAATACATGAGTCTATAAAGAATGAAGAAGGGATTTAATGACGAAAAGATGTCAACTTTCCTATCAGTATTTTCTACTTCTACCGTCTACTGTCTACGAGAGAGTCTACGTAGTTTTTTTGAGACTAGCCCTTATTCTCTTATAAAGGGGACAAAATACGCATTCCTATATTAGGCATTACCGTGAAATAAGGATTTACTTTACAAATAAATATCATAGTCACTATGAAATAGACCAATTCCTCATCCTCATGAGAACTTCTGTGGAAATCCATTGTTTGACTGGGGGAACAACAAGGTTGTGAAGTGTGGAAATTACACACGTAGATGAGATTTGGTACATCTGGCACGTGCATTCACTTTCGACTGAATTTATTCCATAATGACATCTAAATACTATTAGATATGTAAATGCCTTTGGCAAGCTCCGTCTCCTCCTTTTCTAAACATATTTGTGAGCGACTTAGCAGATTAGGCCTTGGTTGTAGTTCGGTTTGAAGTCGGTTCAGTGTCGGTCTTCTTGGAGTTGGAATTATTTTACAGATTGAAACTGAACGTCTGCGGGACTGTCTATCTCTCGCTCTATAATTATACACGGATGTCTTTGAATTTCTTTGAATTTCTTTGAAACGCTGAGATCACATGAAAATCCACCATTCATCCTCCGAGTGTAAAATAACTCTGGATAAAATCTCACAAATGTATAAACCACAACGAGGCCCAGCATATAGCAGAGACTATACGTACAATTCGGGGGGGGGGGGCGGAATAAGTTTGAGACTTTATATTTTGATTCAGTAGTGGGTGCATATTTGTATTCGTTCATATGCTTTTTCTTTTATGCACTCCAATGTACAGTAGTATATATTATGTACAATCAAAGTTATACGGGGCTCCATTCAATTTCCTGTACAAAAAGACTGCTAATAAATTAATACCAGTTAAGAAACTTAATTATAAAATTAATTATGTAATGACGTCAAGGTAAAGGATTCACTATGGTGGTTGTAGATGATGTACCTATTTATATATTTGCAGTCGTAGCTCTTTTTCTGGATTTTACATAAAACCCCCCAAAGGAAAGAAGGGCAATGTAAAGGATATAAATAAATGGATATTTTCTCGGAAAATCTATTTACGTCAATTCTAATTTATATTTCAAAAAAAAAGGGTACGACGCAAAAAAAAAACTAGCAACAACAGCAATAATCAATGATGCTTGTTACTAATACTAATCGCAAGATGTCGTCGCATTAATTAGGTAGGTACTTGTTATTAAATTCAATAACATGGATGTACACGTGTATGTAATTAGGTAGGTAGGTACTTGCTATAGTTACATACTGTACTTGCACTCACACTCGCGTCCACACAAGTGAAATTTGAGAAGTCTATGTCTACATTCTACATGTGTATGAACAAGATGTCAAGCTGTCTTTGTCTTTGTTCAGGGACTGCCTACAGGGAAGAGGACTATGAGAGACCTCATATATCTTTGCTTGTGCTTTAACGACTCGGAAAAGGATTCAGGCATCTCTCCCTCCCTCTCCGTCTGTCTATCAACGACATAAAGCTCTAATCAACTCTCGTCTTTCCCATTATTCCCAACGAATTGATCAAAAGAAATCGAAAATTATCCATGGAAACTTTCTGCTCAGCAGCCAGGGAACAAAATTTTCTCTTGGTATAACTTCTTTTGATTATCTCCAAAATTAACTTAAAATGATACGGGAGTCTAGAACAAGAGAGGGACATCTGAGTCGAGATTTCCCTCTCGATCACCCACTCTCATCCTAAACAGTCTCAAATATTATCAAAGAAAGTACTACAAAATCCCCGCACAAATATTTTTAATAAAATTTCTATATAGGGAATATTATTGATGAGATTGTTTTGGGATGAAAGAAAAGCATATAAGAGTGTGATATCACATTAGGGGTCCCCCCTATATTTTGTGAGTTGCACTCGGATTGGGAGCCAAATACATACTCTCATAATAACAACAACTTACGCTTACTCACTACAAATTAATAAGATCCGAGAATCAGAACCCACCCACACACGAACCTACTACCTACGTACCTACTTTATTACATGTGCATCACTACCTACCTACCCAGTCCAACGACCAAGGAAACTTTCCTCATATGATTTCTTTGAAGAAAGGTAAATAGTTTTGATAACTTGACGGATTGTCGTGAAAATGAAGCGCATCATAGCGCATGGTGTTTTTTAGCTTCACAAACTATGGCATCTGTACGAAGGTATGCTGCCGGTGATGAAGAGGTAGACGATGACGAGGAGGATCTTGATGACGGGAACGGAGAATGACATTCCTATCCCAGCTATATTTTCCAAACTCATTAGTCACATGTAAGTGTACGGGTAATTTGATTGATAATGTAGTAGAGTAAACGTGTCAAAGCGTATACATAAGCAATCACTGTTTTTAGTAACACTAACAAGGGCAAGATTTTACATCATACTTGTTTTTTGTTACTACCCTATATCACATACAACATGCCATGGCTATACTAGACACTGTAGCTTTGAAGTAGGGCTAGTTCCAGTTGTCAATAAAAGTGTATTTTCTCTCTACGCAGATATCTTTAAGTCTAATTGCAAGTAATAAAGGATGCCTGAAGTATTTTGCGATATCAGTATATGCAAATTGAAATTGTTAGTATTATAAAAAACATAAAAAATATCAAAATTCATGATATAATAGACTATAATGTACTACACAAGCCAATTATACAGTATTACCGTAACTCCATGCATCGCCACAGTTACATACTTAAGCTACATATAGCACATGCAGAATGCAGGGGAACTATATGTATATACTAGGTTTGGGTTACATGACAAAATGAGCAACTTAATGGGCACCTACAGGGATATGCTTCAAACAAATAATCAGTGTGAAAAGCAGCATGACATAGGTAGGGAAAACGAAGACGATCACGAATAATCACGATGACAACTCAGACTGCTGATCGATGAAATCTTGCCCAGTCATTGGTATACATAATGAAGTTTCACACCCACGGCACATCTAACCCATAAAGTTATGTGTTCGTCTCCGGTTTATATTCAAACTACGATTACACCTAACTCCCCCAACACCAACACCAACAC
>JAQFZE010001807.1:0-16501 GCA_034695245.1 Dicyrtomina saundersi | reverse complement strand
AATTTGTTTTGATATTTGATTAATTATGCTACGGTCTCTAGGCACGTCAAAGAGAACAAGGTATTTTGTACTTAAACAGTTGGTTCTCAGTTCTTTAGAAAATGCGTATTGAAGAACACGTATTACACTGAAATTTATGTAATGAGATAATTCTTTAAATATTGTTTGAACTAATTGTCTAGCTTTATGATTTGATTTTATAAAGTTTAAATGGTCTTCCAAAACAACAAGACATAGGCTGTCTATTTCTTTAATCAATAACTCTATATTATTAACATTGGATGTTAAAGTTTTATCTTTATCTTCCAGGAAATCAGTGCCTAAAAACTCTGGTTATTTAGTGTGTACACTTATATACAAAGATTTATTATTATTATCTCCAATTATTTGTTTACGACGTTTCACAATTTCTAAATACATAATACTTTTACCAGAAAAATAAATGCCACATAGCATAGCCGTAAAAGGGTGTATTAACCTGAAGGCAACAGTATCTGATGTTGCCGTAGTCAAGTACAAACAACAAGTGATCAGAAATCACAAAGAACAAGTATATTTCAGGGATAATTACAATATATTAAATTAATTTAATTATTTATACAACTGTATCTCATACAATTTGCTACTTGGTCTTAAATCATTTACAATAATACATTTTTATTATTATTATAAGAATTAACAATGTTCATTTAGACAATTAACAAATATATATAGTACTATGTGTATTCTATTTACAATTTTGCTTTAACTTTAACCTATGACTTATTTAATCATACCAAAAATTAATATATATATACTTTGTACAATGTTATCTCTATACTATTACCATAATAATAAAATAAACTAATATAAAATAATAACAAAGACAATGTTTTATTATTAAAAGTAGTCAAATATACAAAGGGGTTACAAAATTGGTATATAATTCTTTTATATTTACAATATTCAATGATTTAGGCTCTGTTTTAAGCTAAAGGATACCATCACACATTTCTACAAAACTCTGGACAACATACTTTACATGTATTAGACTGTAAATTATACCTATGTGTAGAACACTTGCTTAGTATTGGGATAATATTTACCAATTGTGTAACTTTTCTATCATTAACTAGTACAAAACATGTAAATACATTTATAAAATCTTGGTACGATAAACTAATTGCACGCTAATATAAAAAATATAAACATTACATTCCGCAAACAGTAAATCGTCCACTCTGCAGTGCGGTACAATTTTCGGCAATAATTTATCTTCCTAGCCAATGAAGGTTCTTGTATTGCTGAATTGAGAAACCATACGAGTCAAAATGTTCTAAAGATTCTCTTGAAACGATCCAGTTAGATATCCAGTGACTCCCAGGGCCCTCTAGCTTGTCTGTTTTTGTATAATTGCCATTTGATACGATAGTTTCCTTTTGTTGGCTTCTTTTTTGCGTTTTCTAATGTAATCTTGATTTCTCCTGCAGCTATGACGTAGATCTTGATGCTGGTTTCGCCAAGTAAAATTTCAAGAAATTGCTCTATTGCTGCTGTATTCATTCTGCACGTGCTTGTTGTTGTTGTTTAGTCAGCTTTTATTTAGCAACAGACAGGTCTTGAATTTGCACACTTGATTTTATGCACAATTGTCTTGGGTGTTTAGAAAGACACTTTGATGATTTGCTGTTTACACCTTAACAGTTGAAAATGACTTAGTTATTGCGATCAATCTCAATGACGTTCTGGTATTGGCCTAACAGTATAGCAGTAACAGACTTGGTCAATGCATGACTGAATTTTAACTGGATTTGAACTTGACCAGATTTGTTTACACTTAACGCATTAGCCTGCGTTGATACCAGCTCAAATGCAAACAAGACTCTTCCTTGGGTGTAGTTTTGCTGCGATATGCCATTTTCTAGGCTTGGGTTAGCTGCAGATTTCTTTAATGTGTTTAAAGCAAGTAAATAATTATTTTCATCATTGCCGTAAGCATCTATAAAGCTCATAGGCAATGTCTTGTACTTTATTGCTTCTTGGTTCATTAAAACTGTGATTTTACTGAAATTATAATGTTAAATGTTGCAAAATGACTTTGTCAGCTTCCTTAAGTATGCTTTAGAATCTACAAGTCTAAATACTATGTACTGCGGCAACCTGCCAGTAATGCAGTTATCCAATTAGTGAGAGCTGAAACTGGATGGAATGAAAAAGTTTTTAATCTCAGGTTCAAGGCATGGATACTTTAGAGTCCCATTGTTTAGATTGAGTCTATGCTTCTCAATTGCAAGCGGACATACTGTCTCAAAAAGTCATAAGTCATAAGTCAAACTTAAAGACAAAAACACATTATTGTTCTTCAGTAATATGTACAAGTTACAAGTCTTATATCAGCCGGGTCTTCGCCATAAGGAGTAGTGCTACTTTGTTTATGATGATTTGTATTTGAAATGCAAATGTGAGGTATGGAATTGTCCGGGGAAAAACATTCCGGTGGGTTAAATGTCCAGGATGAAAATTTGCATTTACCAGTACAGGCTAATAGCTGAAAATCATAGCAACGTTACTGAACGTAAAAAACGCATAGAGAAGCATCCACAAATAACGTCATCAAAAAGTCCCCCTTTTAGGACCCTAGGACCCCACTGCCTAACCATTGCGTAAATGGAAATTTTTAACATCGGATATGTCACCAGTGCCCAAGTAGACTCATCGAACCCATTGATGACGTCATGTATGCACGATTCCTATCTGCTTTAAATTAGCGCTGGAGTAGTATTTTGGGGGTAAAATTTAATGTAAAACGATATTTGGTGACTTTTATAAGTACACTAAAAATCTGGTAAAATTTAAAATTTTGACAGGGGGGACCCTTTGGTGCCTTGATTTACCGATATAAATTTGCATGTTAAAATTTTAGTTCTGAATTTTCAATCTAATTTTCAAAATGTCCCGGGCTTTAGTTGCCTAGCAGCCAAAAATGCACTCAAGTTTCTATGCTAGCTGAAGTGTCTAGGGTGGGTAGAAGACACTTATGTAACATTTGGCTAAATCCAAGCATTACACCTAAAAACGTTCCCAAGTAAGTACTGGATAATATGGATGATATTTTGGTGCATTTTCAACACTTGTAGGGGTCAAGGAAAGCTTATCTAGCACTAGGTTGCTTTGTATAGACTTTTGGGACCCCTTGTACACTGTCGGTTTGTCGTAAAAGCTTTTTGTTTCCATTATTTGCGGAGCTGATATTAAACTTTTGATACTGCCTTGTTGTAGTCAGGATGTTGAATGACATGAATTTTAACAAACTGGGGTTTATAACTTATCGTTGTCGACTGATATAGCGTCTACGTCCTGATCCAGTCTAGGTGGAACTTCTGCTGGATACAGTTCGTCTTACACAAGAGACTGGGGTTTTTTGCAGCCGACCTCCAATTTGCGTTCTCTTCTTAACACGCCTGCCCCGAGATCCTCCAGCTTGAGTCCTTCTGTACCACATTCTTCCCCCCCCCCCACTTTGAGTTGCTCGAGCTGATGTACTCCTGTGTTTATTGCATGAAGTGCGGCAATAACTTACTCTGCATTTACAGTCTTTCGCTGTTTGTTAAGTGGTTCTACGTTGCTTTAAAGGCAAAAGATATTAATTCAAAGGTTAGATAAGAATAACCGGCAAATTCATACGTCTTCTCCTTACATACTTGGCGGCATGTTAGTTGCCTTAATATTGCGAGGTCAAAACTGCAATTCAATTATAGTCTGAGTATTGGAATCAAGATGCACAAGGAAATGGTACTCATTGACTAAACTGAATCTTATTATTTGATGTTGTTGTCTATGTAGTGGCAAGAATAATATTGGGACAAAGCTATAGACAGTCTCATTAATGTATTTGTTTGATATGTCAACTGCTTGCAGTAACGGTAGTAAATAGGAGGCATATAACTGGTTTTCAACTAGGCTGCCTAATACAATAAGCCCTTTTCCTGGCATAGTGTGTTCTGTTCTGACTCTATGTCCACTTTAAACTCTTCTTTTTCTATTTCTCGTTCTTCGTTCTTTACCAATTCCTGTTTCAGTTGCGCAGATTTACCAGTTTAAAATACAAAATTGTCATCAAATCCAAAAAATCTATTACCAAGTAGTGGAAGCTGTACTGTAATATCTTCTCGCAGGTCTGGTATACTAAGATGCCCGTCAGCATGTTCGAACTGCACTTGTGTATTAGCCCACAAATTTTCTAACAAAGTACGGGTAATTTTGTGTACCACGTGATCCAAATCTAGTTCTTCTGGGTCCTTTATTGGCTTAAAGTTTGCAATTTTTTTGAAAATAAGCAAGTTTGTATACTCACAGTCTACAGTGTTATTGTACAATTCTTCATCCAAATTGAATTCAGATTTGTAAACGCTATTATAAAACTTATTGTGTTGCTGCAGTCCTGAACACAATGCAATGGGGTCAGGCAAAACAACATACACGTTTTCACTGCAATCAAATGTTAGTTTGCTTTTTGTATTACTATTATCTAAAGCAAATTCAATCTTTAAATGTGTTATAAAACTCTGGGTCGTTTATTTGTGAAATTAAACGTTCAAAGAATTTGAAAAAATCAGAGTCTTCGTTGTTATTCTCTTTTCTAAACATTAAAACGTTTTTAAAGCTTTGATATAACTGTATGACGTTTTTCATACTTTGAATTTTTTTAGCTCCAAAATTAAAGTTTGCACCCATTGAAATACTATCCATGTCAGTTTTAAGTACATTGGCAATACGGAAAATGGTTTTTTGTCATAAACGTTGATCAGTTTTGCTTAAAAAACAATAAAAGTGATGTTGGGATTTTAATAATGACACTGTTGGATCAAGACAGGTTCTAAAAAAGCATATTTATATTGCTAGGATCCAAGTTTAAAGCCTTTCGTGCAACGTCAAAGGGCATTGTGTCTTAACGCAGTTTCAAATTTGCAGTAAGTCCACTCATCAATTTTTTCAAGGTCGTTTCTTGATTTTGGAAATTGAGATATGTCTTGAGAGTTGGCTTGTAGTTGGGAAATAATTTGGCATTTGCATCTGCTTCAACAGTGGTTGTGTTTCGCACTTTCCGTGCTGCTGGTCTCTGAACAGGTTTTGTTATAGCATGTTGTGGGCTTGAAGTATATCTTAGGCTTACGAGTCCAACGTCGTAATTTTGTAGATCCAAAGAGTAGGGTAATACAGCTACAAAGCTTGCTGGAGTGTTGTCTGTATATGTACTATTTTGCTGGTCACTTGTAACTGTCACGTTTATATTCTCGGAACCAATAGGATCTCGGTCTAACAGCAAGCAGTGATGGCTATTTAGTCTTGTTCTTTTTTTAAAAATACTGCTGTTTAATAGCATTGGAAAACAAAGGCAAGAATCCAGAAGGTTCCATTTTAGCAGATATTAGGCTAGGCTCAACACTTTACCATAGAATGCTCCTGTTATGGGCGTGGTATTTAGATCTTTAAGGTAGTAGGTTATAGGTAAAGTTTAAAATTCACTCACTTTACTAGGAATGATTCTTCTGTGTACGACACGCTATATCCTGTTTGAAATACAAAACACAAATGCATGTAAAACCTATCTCCTTATATGTAGTTTTGTTGTACACTTGCTGGTGGGTATGACATGTACTTTTGTCAAACAAGTGTTTCGTTCGGCTAATTATAACACGGTTGGCAGGGGAATACTTTGTCTTTGTATTTGCAGTGTTATTTATAATATCTGAAAACATTGTTCTCCAGACCAAGGTTTCGTTTAATTGATGACACTAGGAAGGCGCCATTTGTATTGTTGAATGATAGCTGTTGTTATACGTTTTTACGAATGCTGAAATAATATCAATAATCCTAGCTGTATTCCTCTTAGTCATGTACCTAGCAATATGTTGAAAGATTGTCCTATTTCAAACAAAGTATGTATGTATTGTACGTACACGTGACAGTATTATATTGTAACTAGATATATACGGGCTTACTATGCTAACTGAAGAACCTTATTACACGTTCTACAATACTAGACTTTGTGTTGCTACACGTGTTATAGTATTTGATTCCATGAGTTTTTAAAAACGTTTTTAACGACTCGAATTAAAACTCTGTGCCTTTATACAAGTCAATATAACAGAGTCAAGCTAAAATTCATATATATTTAAATTATTTGAATTTATATAACTGGAATACTGTGTTTTAAATAATAATAAAATATATGTTAGACGATGTAAGCTGACGCACCTTGATCTGTGAATACATATATTAAAGTCTTCTTTTACTCTTCAAAAATGTCTTTAAAAGCTTTGATAACCGACTCGGGTTTCTTATTTTTAATGAAACGGCAGTAAAGCTTCTTAGAAAAGGCATCAATACAGAATAAAATATTAGCATAGTCGGAATTATATTTTGCAAATTCCCTTTCCAGGACTTTTAAATCTGCACAGTATATTTGCTCTTCCATGTTCACTAAAGTTCTTTGCCGTTTGAAGTTGTTACGTATAGGTTGCATTGAAAATGAACGCAGCTTGCTAAGCTCTTTATTAACTACTGCTTTGTCATAAAAATGTTTGTTATTCTTTAGAAAACCGCTAAGAAATGCATAGGAACCCTTTAACCTAGAGTTTAAATATGATTTACGTATTTCAGCCTTATTTTGAGCTGTGATAACTACTGACCTTCATTGGACAACTGGCGATTGTAAATGCAAACGGATTCTCAAAATCAATGCTCCTTATACTTTTTCAGTCACATTTACATTTATACACTATTTATTATTAGAAAATATAATATTGACAGTGTGTACGTTTTAATTTTCTAGTTTTCAATTTTTAGAATTTAAACTGCTATTGAGACCTGCATCTTGTTCTATGTAGAACTGTACAGTATTTTAGTAATGTAATAGTAAACATTTACAAAAAATGTTTAAATTGTTCCTTTATATTTGCTTTGCGTGCTTCACTGCTACTAACATGTAGTTCTTGCAATAGTTCCTCTTCCTATTACCTTTACTCCATCTCGCGCTTGTAAGAAACACTTAAGAACCTATTAGCGTGAATAATTTCATTGTCCAGAATTATAAGGTTTTAAAACGACGCAAACCGGGACAACGCAACGTATGTTGTACACGCAATCATTTCTCTTGTGTCTCGGAATACACAGCCAATTGATATGATTGTTCCCTGTGATCAAAAAAAATAACAAATACGCAAACTTTTACTATGCGCTTCTGGCTACATTGTGCACAAATAAATAGTGTTTAAAATAGATAACGTTCTAATATTGATAATTCCGCACCAGCTCAGAACTAGTGGAAAAGTATGCACTCCAACATTCTGCTGTGTCTCAACGTCCAGTTTATTAATCTCAGTCTTAGAAATTCGACAACCGTGTCCTCTTGACGTAACCACGATGTCGTTTCATGTGTAGAACGGAAAGTGAACAATAATAGCCTCGACATGGTTTACCCAGTAGAGCCTGTTTTCTGATGAACTAAAGACAATATCAACAACAGTTCCTCTGCTGCTATTCACGAGATCTGCCTTTACATTCAAATTCTTTGTAAGCATAATCGGGTCTCTATAATCGATTTCCAAAGGATCTTTTGCAAGTAAAGAGTACTAAGCAATTGCGGCAGGTAACATTTGGATGCAATTTTCTTATCTTTTGCCTGTATAATAGAAACAAACAACAAAACAACAAATTTGTTATGTTTTTGTCTAATTAAAAAATTTGCACAATATATTTATGCAAGCCAGTTGTCGTCACTGCTACTTTCATTGTTAGACTCAGATTCAGTGTCACTTTGGGATTCGTCGCCAAGTTTGATTGCATAAAGGGGCTTTCTGTATGACGGGTTAAAAAGTAATATTCGCTCGTGTAAATAACTGCAGTACCAGATTGTATGCAACTTTAGGCCAGCTTCCTTAATTCTTAAAGCTGACACAGAGTTATGTATTTGGAAATATTTACGTTCCATATGTATGCCAGAATGTGTCTTTAAAAATCTAAGTGGACGTCTGTTGATGAAAAACCATCAAAGCATCGAAACTGTTCTCTGACAGACAGTATAAAATAGGAAACAGGAACGCCAAAAAGCTGAATATGGCACTTTATACATTCGGTTTTGTCTTGGGGTTTTAGTTTTAAATGGTGTATCAGAATATGGTTGCGAATCACTCTGTAACCTTAATAATTGTGGCTATTATCTGTCCATATTTTTAGACTGCACTCTTTGCAATAAAACGTGTCACTTGGACTTGAAACTACAACTAAAGAATCGTTACAAGGTAAGCACATTAAAATAGATTGTTTGCAGTTGCCTAGGACTGAGCCGCGACAATGAATTCCCTAGTGGTTTTCTACTAAAGGCTTCATCGCAACTGAATAAAATAATAAAATGAAGTCCTGTATTACTGCAATGGGGATATATTAAATAGGAGGAAGTGTAGCTAGCCAACTTTTGGAGAACATGTAGTTTGTAAAGCATGAAATACATTGAGGGTTGTTGGTTTACTTCTGAATACTACATGCGCTGTAACATGTTTAAATCACATATAATTAAGTATAAAAGTGATACAGATATAAAATATAAATGTATAAATAATGAAGCTGCATGCAAAATACAATTATATACTAACTTCTTGTGAGCAGCAACGTTGGTGTTGAGTTCTTACAGATGTATTAAATTTTTAAATGCTTGAATTTGCTATAGATTAAGACGTGTTCTCAGAACATGCTTTTGACGTTGTTAATTATTAAATAGATCTAACCGAGTACATTTTCAGTACCCAAGTCTCATTAAAAACTCGTAGTATTTTTGCTGCTTTGGATTCTTAGTATTTTGTCTAAATTGTTTGTCCAAAACAAACGCTGTATCAAAAGAGTTGTAAACTTGAATTGCAGCAACAAGGTCATCAGACACGTTTGTGACAAATTTGGTGTACAGTGAACTATATCCGCAGCAAGAAGTTTATTTGAAGTCTCCAAACATGACGATCGTTCTACCCGCAATTGGTGTAGAGGCTCGCGAAGGATCAACTAGTTTAAAATATTGGTCAACAAAATAAAGAAGGCGCAAACTAGCAGTTAAAACGTCGTCTAATAATTAAACCTTGACGCTGCGAAAAGCAATTTTATCTGCTTGTGATATTCCATTCCTTAATTGGTCTAAAAAATTTCCGTTCGTATGAGGATGAATCTTAAAACAAGCGTGGAATGTTGTTCCTCTTAAATTTAAAGCACAGATCCTCATAAACGAAACAGTTTGAAACGAACACATGCTATCTTGGCTTTGGTTTTGTGATAGTATATGGTTTAATATTTTTAGAGTGTGAGACTTTCTAGCTTCTGGAGTTTCTGTGACAATTATTGGCAACAGGTTTTGGTAAAACTGTGTCTTATGCAACTCAATTTGATGTCTTACAAGATCAATAATTTGTTTCTGAGCTGGTGACATAAATGTGTACGACACCTCTGGAGGTTGCAACATTTCTAATATTGCAGCTTGCGTCAAATCTTCAAACTGAGTTCGAACAAATGAGTGCAGTGGTTCCAACTTAAAAGTTTTATTAGAAATAGAACGAGACAAATCACACTCACACTTACAATCTTCGTTGTCGCTAGCACTAAGTCGATGTTTGTAAAAACAATCTGGACAAACCGAGTGATTTAAATTAAAAGCAAAAAAACGAGACTGTGGCAAAAGTGGTTTGTGTGGAAATGGTTCTAAAAATAGTCTGGGTAGCTCTGGCCGAATTGCGTCTCTATATTTTTGCAACGTTTTCTCAGCAACCTTGGCGAACTCAAAAGAAGTTTGTTTTCATGAGCAGCATTTTATGTGTCCACAGCTAACTTTTCTTGCTGGCTCATGTGATTGTCGTTCTGGTGATAGAACGCTTTGTAATAAAACTGGTGGTGGTTCTAACCAAAGTTGTACGTCGCGAGTGTTTGCACAAACAAGTCTCTAAAGTTGTAAAGAAAAATATATTATACTGCCGTGGCATTGACCACAAGTGAATTGATGTTGAACTGAACTAAAATTATTAGTGTAAAACCTGGCATTTAAATTTCTGTTAAGATATTTGGGTTCTGTCGGCTGAGCCTATACACTTCTCTTAGCAAAAACCGAATCGCCACAAAAATGGCAGCTTATAAAAGTCAGCTACAATAATAAGCTGGTGTAACCATAAAAAATTCTATTAATATTCAAATCTTGCCCTTTTTGGAATCAATTTGTGTTTAACTTCTAAAGTTAACTTATCATCTCATTTTTCTGTCTTGTTCAATACCACTGTCTACTTAACTACGTAAACTTGCAACACGAAAACCAAATAAAGCAATCGCAACAAAATCAAGAACAATCTGTCATTTCTACATCGAACCAAGAAAGAAATTGACTTTTAATGTTGTAACATCAAACAATTCAAAACAGTCCTCGTGTGGCACCATTCAAAGTTGGAAGCAACCATTCACATAGCAAGTGGTACTCTGACTGCAAGTCAGTTAATGCATTGTCAACTGAAAACGACAACTACAACAGCAGAGATTCGTCTGGCTTTAATGCGTGTAGCATTACTGCTCAGGATTGGAAGTTTTTTGAGACGTTTGACACTACTTTTATTTACGAAACTTCAAAACTTGAAGACAAAATTCGAGCAAGGCTTGTCTACGACCAGTATCTTCAGTCCAACGTCTACTACTTTGGGCGCAAGAATTATGGAAACTGCAACTTTAAAAGATTTATTTACTGTATTTGAAAGTTATAATACTCTGGAATGAGCGATTAAAATGCTAAAGCGAAATAAGAACAACCTGCTGCCAGAACTGTGTGGGCAAAGCGCTTTAATCTCAGTAAAACAGAGCTGAAGTTTGAAATTAGCAATCTTGTATTGTTGTGAAAAAGACGCCGTGAGAAAAACTTTTCTAAAACATCATTGTCTATCTTAGCATGACACAGTCTAGTTATTGAGGACGTTGGACGGAATGTTTTGAAGCTAAAGGGCAGACACAAGTCTAAATTGATTCAGTTCAATGTAAACATTGAACGCTTAAGGCCCTACTATGAACGCAGATGGGCAGTAATTCCACTAATACGTTTGGCTTGAGCACCGTTAGGTGACAACGAGAATGCTACGCCACCAACACCAGGCTTGCTGCCAGCTCTGGAACTGCAACTACTGTTTTAAGATCCACAACAATGTACTATTGGCCCTCCTATCTAGATGGCTACTATCACACCTCAACAGTCTATACCAACTACACATCAGAATTCACCTATAGGAATACATCAACAACCAAGTTTTGGTGATTAAGTTATAAGGCATGTCACCTTGGCGACCCGCCCTCCACCCGGCGCTGTAAGGCGACCGGGACGGTTGCTCTAAGGGTTTAAAGAACCGGGATTTGTTAGCTACAATAGACGATAAGTAGATAATAAATAACAATAATATTAGGAACCTGCGATTTTAAAAATGTGGCAACCTGCGCAAGTCATATTTTATTTTTGTTTTGAACATTAGGAGAAGGACGCTACCAGTTTTGAGATAAAAGACAATAGGCGTAGGAAATTTAAATATAATAAGAAGCTAAGCCATAACTACTAATTTTATGTTTGCACTATCTTATACAACCAAATATGAGGAGTGATACTAAATTTCGACCAGTTTGTCGCTACTCTGGAGCTTTTTGTCCAGTGCAGATACCCCAACCACACAAAAAACTATGCCGAAGGGCCTGCTGGGTCTCGGGACCAACCACTGTAGGGCCAAATCTCCCCCTTGAAATGGCAAACTCTGTGACTTTGAAAATTCGGCCCCATTACACAGGAAAACAAGGTGGTCGAGCAATTCACCCTCCAAATGGGCCCTGACTGTAGCATTATCACTGCAAAGGATAGTATTAACTACTTAGTAGAAAATCTATCCAAAAATGTCTGGAACAGTGATCTATTGGAACTAGCACATGGGTATGTTCGCTTCACAGACGGATCTATAAATGGGCCTCTCTCAGAAAGCGGTGTCCTCATTAAGCTGAGTCAATCCAACACCTAAGAAACACTGTATTCAGAATCTATCGACCTAGACAAGTACGCTACTGAATTTAAGTGTGAGATATTTGCAATCCTACACACTGCCAATTGGCTGTTGGGGATCAGCTGTGAACGTCAAACAATACACATCTTTAGCAACAGTCCAAAATTCCTAAATGCTCTGGGAAAAGATACTACAGTGTCCACGCTATTGACTGCGTATCACAAAAGTCTGAACCGTCTGGCCTCAGGCAACGTAATAAGACTTTCATGGTTACTAGGTAATTCTGGCTATTGAGGCAATGAAGAGGCAGATTGTCTCGCCAAAGCATCGTATTAGAACATTTCTTTCGCACATAAGCAAAGCATTCTATTGCTATTGCAACATCTGTAGTATTCATATCTATATGCTCTGGAGGGAGTATCGCACACACAGAGAGGTGGAATAAAACATCTACCTGCGCGCAGTCAAAGGGATGAATTGAAAAACCTTGGTATGTAAATCACTCGCTTACAAGATTCTTGCGCACGCACTTAAAATGGCTGGTAGAAGTACTCACTGGCAATGGAAGATTCCAGGCACACATGCACAGGATGAGACTAGCTTATTTAGCTGTGTTTAGATTGTGGACTAAAGCAGAAAACAGCACGTCACTTTCTGGCGGAGTGCCCAAAATATATTATAGTCAGGAACATTTATCCAGGTGCATGCATCTTGACAACTGATCAACTACTACTAGCTACACCAAAAGACTTGTTGTCTTATACCATGGCAACTGGTCGTTTTACGTAATGCGTAAAATAAAGCTATAGTATGAAAGTAGTCTGCAATAGGTATATTAGTGGCCTGAGCGGCATTTTGCATAGTATTATACTATGTGAGATCCCCTTAAATACAATAAAATACATAGAAGAGAAAAGAATTCGGAATTAGAAGGTCAAAATCAGTACATATTTATTTTTTATAATAAAATATAGTTCATAGTTATAGTATATAGTGCTCAAAGTTTACTTACATAGCTACTGTTGACTTAAGCTGAAAATTTGTAAACAAAATATCTCCCATGGGAAGGGACATAATTAACAAAACCTATTTAGACATAAGTTAATTTGTTCATAATTATGGTAATAAATGTAATTATTCTGTATTTTTGCTATAATATAATTTTGAGAATATTATTGTAAAGGATTTACCTGTTAGGTCGGAAAAATTTGAAAAATTCCCCGTCGTATGTCGGGTCATACAGTCTGGCCAGATATGTGCCCCGTCCAGTTGGGTCCGGGTCAGATCTGAAATTATTTAAGCAAAATTCCATAAGAGTCCAATTTTATTATTTTAATGTTTTTAGATTTAATTGTAATTTGTTTTGAGTATCGTCATGTAATTTAGGTTAAATTGCCTTTAATTTCTATGTATATATCACAACTCATTTAATTAGGCAATAGTTTTGTATTTTTTAGACAAACAAATATTGACTTAATTTTCAGTTTGATTTATTTTGCTTAAAACACCGGAACAGCTTTTGAGTACGGGTCCGGCTGTATTTGCCCCAGTTGGGCAGCATACTCTTAAAAAATTAACCAAAACTTTAGTTGGAGCACAAAAATATATTAAATCTACGTATTTTTACATTACGTACGTATATACGCTTACCAAATAATTTAATACTATTTAAATTAATTGTAATTAGTTTAGGTTTACGTTAATTATATTTTGATTTAGTTAATGTTGTAACCTAGTTATACTACATTATGATTTTCAATTTCTAAATAATTACCTTAAGTTAGGCTAAAAACCCGATTCGGACGCAAGTCGGCCTGACATACCCGGGTTACAATGAATTACGTTGATGCCTACGCTTATGGGCTCAGCGTGATTAAAACTTCGTCTACAACCAACACAAATTCGATTTACGGCAGTATTTTGTAAATGGCAATTTTTGGGCCCTCAAAATTGTATTTAAATGTTTTTGATTTTTTGTAATTTTTTTGGAATAAAAATACTTGAATTTTGATTTAATGTATCGGTGCAAAAAATTTTTGGTACTCACCTCGGTTTTGTACCTGTTAGAACTTTGGAAATATCGGGGGGAGGGGATAGTCTTGACGTCCTGTCAGTCCGTCCTCGAGATCGAATTGAAAATAATTAATTTGATGTATGTATTCACTACATGTATTGAGTAGGTGAACTTTACTGATACAATATTAGGTAACGCAAAAATGTCATCTCTCTTCACACACTTATCATGTCAGTGTAGTACCAGCTACTGAGTGAAACAGTCACAGACTTGCAATAGCAAGCTACATAATAAAAGGCGGCCCCTGTAGCAAGGTGGTTACACGATCTACACGTAACGCGAAGAAGTCGAGGTTGAATCTGAGATGTAGCACATTTTTGTGCCCCCTCTTTCAGACGTACTCGATGAATGGCCCTTATGCCCGCCTACGTTGGGGCTGTGCGGGGTAGAGAAGCTTGCAGAGGAGAAAGACTGAGGGAGGAGCGCGGGAGGCAGTCAGACGACGTGAGGGGATACTTTGCCTGAAACCATACCACCCTGGGGACAGTAAGTCTGCAGACAAGTACTTTCAACGCAACCTCAAGATTCCAATAATCTGTCCCAATCGCTCACTCTATCTCATAATTTGAATTGTTAAGTTCTTAGAATAGTTGCATACAATTATTAATTTTAATTTTTAAAATTCAGAAAAGCTTGTAATGGTCTTGTGTGGTTGTTATCTGACTATTTCGTTATGTCGATTAGGCGGTGGCATGAACCAACTCTGTAGAACATCAGTGCCTACTCTAAAACCTATATAAAACGAAATCCAAAGGGAAAGCAAAGTTAGCCAAGGCTAAAATCCAAGCTGTAGATCCTGAGGTTGTGTCACTGAGAGTAGTGTAGTGGGGTTTGCAGAGGTGGGTAAGAATGCTCGGCTACTTAGAAGAGATAGGAACGATATCAACACAACACACATTTCCCAATAAACTGTCTGTAAGAGCCTTTGCTATGTATCGGACAGTAAATAAAGTTTTTTTTACATAATAAACCACTATCTACTATTTACTTACTGTCTACTACTCACTACACTTACCAATACCATCATTGACTCAGTCAATTCGCATTATTATTATGTATTATCACTAGTCAGGCCACCTATACTAACTACGATTAGGTTCCCCTACCTGGAGCTTAACACTATTACACATATTTTACTTTGGTTCGCAAACGGATTTATTTATTTCGGGAACACGGGTTAGGTCATATAGTAATTAAGATTTTTTTAGAATTTAGAATTAAAAAAAATAAGGCACATGTCCGATACCTAATAAAAATTAGGCGCTAGTCAGAAATACTTTATTTTAACCAACTGCTGTTTTAAAATTCATGACACTTTTGGAAGTTACGCGGGTATTACAGGTGAGCATTTGCATGTATTTCACTAAAACCGAGGATTACCACTAAAGAAGGGTTGGCAAATCTGAAAATAAATATTTCATTTATATATGAAATAGTTGTTGTCATATTTTGACGGTTTTGATTTTCATCTCCTCAACGATGAAACCAGAAGCAGACGCAGAAACCAGAGCAGTAAGTTTTGTTATAGTCTTCCGTATTATTATTATTATTATTATTATTATTATGCTGGGTTTTTTATTAATTTAAATTGACCAAATAATTTACACATACGCAGCATGACCACAGGTAGACTGTACTGACCATGCTAAAAATGGTATAGCAACAATTTTTGATAGTGTTTTACAAATAGAATTTTTTTTACGAGAAAACAAACTTAAATTTTAATCACCTAACACTAAGAATAAATTCGTAAACAGTTTCAGTAAAAAGGAAGAGGTTCACGCGACATACATCAAGCGCAGTGATTACAAAGTTAAAGTTAGATGAAAGAAAAATTAAAAAACAAAATTAAATTCTATTTTTCCATTAAGAGCTTAATTAAAGAGGGCATCGCAAAAGTTCTACACCTGTCTTTCGAACAACCTATTACACTTTATTTCTTATTTAGTCTATCTGGTCCTATATTTGACTGTACATATCAGTGGCTGCAAAAGTTCAATATTCCATGGGGAACAAGCCTATGTTAAGCATAGGTGGGTACATACTAAAGTATGTACCCATTTATTAACATTAGGAATTACAATTTTCCTGTGCCTCCGCGGCCACTGGTACATATGGTTTTAACCAACATCTGTATCTGCTTGACATCTCTAATTTCCTTCCAAAGTTAAACAGTGATTTCTTAAATCTGTATTTAATTTTTACAAAATTATGCTTTTAACAAACTAAATCATAATTAGTATTACTTAAACATGTATTAACAACTATTCCTAGGCATTTATTTTCCAATATATTAATTTTTTCATAAGTTTATCCGGTAAGCTTTGGCTCCATACAGTAGAAGCATACTCTAAAATGGGTCTAATATACACTGTGTAACCAGTTAATAATTGTTGTTGAT
>JAQFZE010001806.1:0-16505 GCA_034695245.1 Dicyrtomina saundersi | reverse complement strand
AATGTAGCGCAGTAATGTTCAGTGAATGAATGCGAAGAAATTGCGAAGCTTGCGAAGAAATTATGAATTTATTATAAATATGTCTGCCGACTGGGACCTTACGTTACGTGACAATTGAATTGAAAATTTAGCAGTCGTATGTAACATATTGAATTTCCTATAACTGTAGACCGGCCTGTAATAGTTAATAGTGGACTGGTGTGTAAGGCGGAATTTACATTTACAACTTTATATAACGTGTCAATGTGTCAGTCTATAACGAATACATATGCACTCAAAATAACGTTAATAAATAAACTATTTTATTATCACTGTAAGACCCTCAACTACATCCCATTGTGTCGAAGTTCCAACTTCCCCAGGGAGATACGCATACAAAGCGTGCTCCAGAATTAAAATGTACTCAGATCTAAACTGCACTTAATATGTACTTTCTTTAAATCACAGATTTTTGCATTACACCGATATCCTCCAAGTGAATAGGCCGCCGTTGAAGTTGGTCAAATTTATTATTCAATTAGGGCAATCAATTAGTTTTTTTTTCTTGACTTCAACAAAATTTAAATTAAATCAGTATATTATAATTACAAGACTAATTTCGTTATGCCAAGGTTCACAATGAACGGCCTAATTAACTCTCATGATTTACTTAGATTTTGTAACGACAACAAAATTAGCAAAATTTAAAATGAGGATCAAAAGTCAAAGTCGAGAACTCGGCAATAATTAAATGACACACGAATGATGTACTAAATCACGACCACTGAGAATAGGAACCTTGAGTCTTGATGAGGCTTACGAAGCAACAATCTAAACTCGCACTTAGCAGCCTCACAGTCACGTTTTGAAGGAACGTAATAAATCAATACTCTCTTTTCCTAACTCCGCGCTGAAAATGTGATCTTAAAATTTTATAAAACGTTGTCGTCGTGCATTCTAACTGAATTTACATACATGCAATTTCATTCCGCGTGATTTATTCCTCATGATTTAATTACTAATCGACAACGGTATAATTGTAATTCAATAAATTGTCTTCGTTTGTTAAGTAAACTAAAAAGACAATATCTAATCTAATTTAATCATTTTATGAGTTCAACTTGATGTTGTCTGTCAGTCTTTATCTTTATTTGTAATATTTCATGACGTGGAGATGAGATTGGACCTGGGTTCAGTTTACATACAGTACCTATGTATTTGCAGAAAATACGTTACGTTGTAATCCCTTGTACAAATTAAAACACAATTTCAATGATTAAAAAGTCGTACATTCGTCTTTCTTGCTACATAACATAATTGGATTGACCACGTTATTAATTTATTACCTTCTTTTATTTCATGAACCCGTCGTCAATAGTGTACCGACTACCTACGTACTGCATAGGTAGATCACGATACTGCACTTCGCACTTCGCACATACTACGTCAAAATATTGTTCTGTGCCTATTGCTACTCTTAGGCACTGTGTATGAATCCAGATACGTAGTGAAGTGAAGCTTAGCATAGGAAGGCCTCAAGCAACTGAAGCGTGCAAAATAGAGACTTATAAAAATGAAAAATGCAGCTCAATAAAAGTTTGTACATAGCTCGGTTTGCATTTCCAATATGAAAGCATCGCTTGGCAGCAAATTCGGATAACATATCCTTTTCTACACCACCTTAATATCAATACTCTCACTTTTCATGCAGTTTTCAGTCCGCCTAGATTCTGAAAACATTATTTGGAAATAAACGCATTAGACTTTAAACATTCACATGTAGCGATATACCCACGTGATATAATTAGCTGATTCATTGTTTGTCTATTTCAAACCTTGAAAAAAGCACGAGCGGAAACTGCAGTATTTTGTCTGTTTATGTAAAATTTGATGGCCATGCAATTTGTATTGGTGATGATTTTAGCAATAGACAAAATGATTTTATTTTAGGAAGCAGGAAACTTCCGCCTAAGTATGTAAGGTGCGTATTTGGTTACCACAAAAACACTGTGTGTGTGTACGATGTAACGAATAAATATTTTATGTCCATTTAATTTCATTTTGTGCTTGTATATTTATTTTATTTAGTTAATATTATCTAAGGAAAGTACATCATTTTAAATCAGTACTTTGTATTGCATGATTTTGCAATTTAATAAAGCCAAACTTCAAACTTTAATAATATGTCATAATCATTTTGCCTATAAGTAAAAAATATTTTTTTGCAATAATAACATGTACCTATACGTAGTAAGCGAATTCACACAAGTGTACAAGCAATCAGCTCAACTCTCATTTCAGCAAAAACGGCTCTTTCATTGAAATCATTGTGGGTCGGTTTCAGTTTCAGCTGCACTTACAATTAGTAAGTGCAATAAAGTTTCTATAATTGTCGATCACTTCAATCAAACTGCAATCGATTGACTTTATGAAAAGCTAAAGTGCAGGACTAACGAGCTCCTGACACCATTGGAAATACGATTGTTATAATTTAGATTGTCACTTAAGGTTTTGGGATTCCGGTTGCACAAATTACACAGTGTAGTTACGTAAATACTGACAACGACAAAGTAATTGGAAAGGAATAACTGTCAATATGAGATCGTTAAATAAAACCTAACAAAACTACAAAACCTAACTAGCCATGATAATGTATTGCAACAATAGAAATAAATCCCTTAATAGTAAGCAAACATTGAGTGCACTTTAATGTGTCAATGTGTCAGTCTATAACAATTGCACTAAAAAAAACATAATAACAAATAAATTGGTCCATTATCATTGTCAGATACCCAGCTCCATTCCACTTTGCCTACGCTCCTACTTTTAACTGACACTCTGCAAAAAAGTGCTTTTAAAAAAGGAGTTTGTAATGTGTAGAAATGGCGTGTGTAGAGGTGGGACATAATGCAACAAAGGAAAGTGGGGATGTAGTGTTGGGAAGTGACAGTACCAGTGGACGTGAGGTTCAATGTCGTATGTAATTACGCACGAACAGAGATTGAGATTGGACTTGGAGCCACAATGCTCAGTCGTCGTCACTTCATGATGGATTAGTAGCTTCCTGTCAATAAATTCAAACACTTCCCATAGCTCAACATTGTAAGTGTACAAAAAATGTTGGAATCTTGTTCCTTTACTTTACTCTGTATTGTCTTCATGTTGGTTTTTGTTATTATCGTATTGTTTTTCTTATTCTTGTCGTTAGTAGTTCCGATCCCTACGTATAGCTAATCTCTACAGACTTGAAAGTAAAAAAAAACGTTTCAATTATTGTCTACGGCATTTTCCTATAACACAATTGACACTGGCGATGTTTGGACAGACAGATGCGTAATATTGTTCTGTCTTGTTGTTATGCTCCCGCGTGTGGCGCGAAGAAAAAAAAACATAAAAAAATGAAGCGGTGACGGTTTTGCTTGGTACAAAGGCATGAAAGTAAAAGCGTATTGGGATTTCAAAAAATAACTGTACGTTTAAACAACCATTTATAAATAAAAATCCATTGCTATTTATACTTACATGTATTGTTGTTATTGCACCGAAACACAACGATGAATAGAAATGTGGAAAAGTTGGAAGGCGATGATCTCTGTGTGGGGTAGGGACAGATTTTGTTGTTGACGTAGTGAGAGCCGAGGCTACAGCTGACCAGGAGTCTAACTTGACTTTCCGCATCCTTTTACGTGTGCAAATTCTGAGTAAGAAAACATATCTAATCATATTTTCTGACTCACGATCAGACTTGAGAAGACGTCATGACTTGGATTCGCTCAACTTTTGCTGTCAATTTGAGAACGTATAAATAAACGTGGTGCTACTAACGAAATCAAAAGTCAAAGTCGAGAACTAAGCAATAGGTAAAGGACACAAATGATGTAATAAATTCAAAATTTCTAATCGGAACCTCGAGCCTTGATGAGGCTAAAAGCGTCATAGGCCATCCAGATCTGTACGTCGCATTTTGCAGCCTCGTAGTCATGTCCTTATTAATGAATTTAGATCAACACTCACTCGTTCTATGTAACTCTTGTAATTATAGAATTTGGTTAAGACAAATAGTTTCAGTGAAAATGCAATAAATTCCAATCGTGATGTTTCCTTCTCGTTACGATCAGTGTAAGCAGATTAGCAGATATGCTTCGTGCTAGCTTCTACGCTGAGTACGTCAAATACTAATTACATAAAAATGTCGACTTGCGTCAGGTAAATAGGTAAAATATAGACCAAGTTTAATTAGGCAAGTTGGTACAGTACTTTCGATTCCAAGTACTAGGTGGTCGTATGCTGCAATGAAAAACATACCATAAATACAAAGGTACAAGAGAGAATTAATTTAAAAATCGCCCAGCTGCTGATGCGATGCTGATACAGCATAATTAATTAAGTGTAGCGTAAAAACTAAACTATTTTATACCATGCCACTATACCTACTACTGATACTACTGCTATATGTGCACAGTGTCTTACGTAGGCACCACATTTTTAGTAAAGCCTCGTGCTTGTACCTTACAGTGACACTTGTGACAGATTGACTGGTTTACAGGTAAGAACTAATCGTCAGTCAGAAGCTTATTTAACACAAATGAAATTTAACGTGTAGTTGAATAAAACTTATCACAGAAAATATAAAACAAATGGATTGTAATTTCTGAGTATTAAAACCATTAAAATAGTATGTTTTAAAGTCGGCGTTGAAGTGACTTGAAACTAATCATTGTGGAAATGACACTTGGCCGTGAGAGTGTGTAACATGTGCTGTCACTTGGCGTGTGCCTCAGTCTCCAAGTCTCACACTATTCAACCATCTAACATAACCATATGATTCTGATGGCAGCCTAAATAAATATCCAATAAAACAAGAATTGCAAGGAAGGAATTTCTACTACCATATATGTATGGTAGTAGAAATGATGCAAATGACATAACAACTATACATGTCACACCTTATATAATATTAGGTACGGTGTTGGTGTTAGTACAGTGGGGTTACATATATCATTGATTGTTTGGGCCGTCACGGCGAACGCCTTACCACCGCATTTGACTTTTTTAATCCCTCAAAACATCAAGTGACAAAATGTTAACTCAGGGATCTCAGTTCGGCGAAAGTGGAAGTACATACAATATTATTCTTCATTTTATTTTACTTTGTTTTTCGATTTAAAAATTCCTAAACTGTTCCTAAACTGAAGAACTCCTTTTTTTATCAAAGTATTTACATTATCTTACATGTGCAGTAAAAATTCTATAAACGACTACAAGGGATTTTGGTTATAAGGGACAAATTTTGCGGGTCCTGCCGAGTCCTTTATATTTAAATTTCACTGTATATGCAATTATATTCTTTATACCTCCCTGTACCGAGTCACGTCTATTCTCTCTGCATTTACATCCTTAGGTATGCTACCGTTCCGTCCGCTGTCAGCCACAGGGCACAGTTCAGCCTAGGAGGATCAAGTTGAGTGTAAGAAACGAGGAAATGTGTGGAACTGTGGAAGTACCTAAAACTCCTATCTACCTAGAACTCATTTGCAATTAAAAGCATCTGACTTCTCAAAATCAAATTTTTATGCCTTGTAATTGTGTCCATAAAAATGATAAAAGTCATCGCATAATATTTATTATGATTGTTTCATATCACTATTAACTTTACAGTCTCGTCCCACTATTTTAGGTACAAACTTTTATTGTTCATCAGCGAAATTATTTTTATGCGAATTACAAAACTGAGACTAAACTAAACCATCATAATAAATATTTGTTGTCAGTTGTCAGATTGGACCACAATTGTGTAAGCAGTATGAACTGTGTAGAGCTTTCATTAGCGGACAGGCACTCGGGTAAATGATTGTATGTATTTAAGAAATGGACCTAAAGACGAAAGTCCGTGCTTTGTTCTCCTAAATATGCTACTCTTTCCCTCACTTCCCTTCTGAAGGATCAGCTAATTTGATGCACAATTCATTCAGCAATTGCCAATCTTCAAGTGAGCAGTCAGAAAACGTCTAGCATTGTTATAACAATTCGTAAATAAAACTGTACCAGAGGACAGGATCAAAGATTTTTTCAAGACAAACTACTGGATCACTATTTGTTTGGTTCATTAAATTTTGTTTACCTTCCAATTCATTTGTGTGGGCGGCAAGTGCGGCACTGTTTTATTTCAATTGCGCCTTGCGACCCCTGTTCATTTTAGGAAATAAAATTAAAACGTTATAATAGTGCGAATCTTGTTCACATTTATTTGAAAATTCAACTTTCGTCATCCCTTACATGTTACACACACAAAAGAAATAAAGCATTTAACAACAATTAAAAATAACGCTCTAAATTGGCTGTTCAATAGAATCTTAGTAAAATTTGAAATTTTGGTTCTTTCCTTCTGTGATGTTAAAAGTGTTTAATATTTTAGGTTTCTAAATTTTCAATAAAAAGTGATTTATTCATCCTGGTCTCGCTCTTAGAGTTTTACTACTGCTACGGAGAAGTCTGCCTTTCTTAGCAATGGATCTCTTACTGGTAATTGTAGTGTTATCTTTCTATAGCTATTTTTAGTTATTATTATTTCATGCATACTATTCGGCATATTTCACACATCGATACACACAATAAAATGGGAATTGTGTTGCACTCCGTACAGTGTATACCACAACCTAACATTTTACTGATCGTGAGTAGCTAAAGTATCTATTGCTACTTAAAGGATGAAGGGTCCTATGGACTATAAATGCTGCAAATAAGGCTAAAGGGTAAAGTAGACGTGTGGCATGGGTAGACCGCAAGTGACTACAGTGTGCAAAAAAGTGCAACTCAAACGAGTGAGAAGTGCAGCTCAATAATAGTGTGCAGATATTCCATTTTGCATTTATGCTCTGCTTTTATTAGGCACTGTATAAAATCTCTATTACTGTACTGCTAACAACATGTGAGTGCCGTATAGTGCTAGGGATGAAGGAATTTGAACAGGCATCTCGCTCATTCTCGCACGACCTTGACGCTAGAAAAGTGTCAGTTGTATAACACTCCAATTTGTCTTTTATTTTCTTTTAGTTGTGTAGCACGAACATTTATTCATTCATAACTTTGTGGTGTGATGCAAAGGCTGAGTAGGAGGCTAATTGCATTCTGTGTAGAATATGGAGCTAAGTGAGGCTGTAATACTAACCTACGCTACGTGACCATTGAAAAGAAAATTAATTAGCCGTAGTTAGGTTATCGTGTTTCTTATAATAGTAGACGGGCGTGCAATAGTAGACGGGACTGAGAGCATAAAGTTACCTATTACCCATTCAGCTTAAATGTGTAAGCTACGACCCCTACGACTAGCCAAGTTACAATATAAGGTGTAAAAATCCACCAGTTCTTTGTTTCTTTAATTCTACACACTAAATATGTTTCAGTTTTAGGTTAAATTACATGTAACAACTTTTTTGCAATAATGGTATGTATGTAAAGTAAATGACCTAAGAATTCACACAGCTGTTCAAAGAATCAGCTCGACTGTCATCCCTCACCAAATAAAAAATAAATGTAGATACAACCATTCATGAGTCAGTTGCAGTTACAATTACTGGGCTCATTGAGGTTCTCAGAAGTGTTGATCACTTCAATCAAAATACTATCGATTTTTTTCATAAAAAACTGAAGTGTAAAGCTAACGAGCTCCTGACACCTTTTAAAATATGACCGCTATAATTTAGATCTTATCTTAAGGATAGGGATTCCGGTTTCACGAATTACTGAGTGCGGTTACGCCATTGCTGACAACGACGATGTAACTGGGAAGGAATGGTAACAATAGCTGTCAATCTGATTTCGTAATCCAAACGGTAAATATATCAGTAGCTATATACATCTAGCCACGATTATGTATTGTAGCCATAGAACTAAATCCATTAATAGTAGGCAAACATTTGGTGTACTTTAAAGTGTCAATGTGTCAGTCCAGAAAAAATGCCCTCAAAACACGTAATAAAAAATACATTAGTTCATTATAAATGTAAGACACTCAACTTAATTTTTTTTTGTCTACGTTACTACGTTCCGACTTTCAACTTGTACTCAGCGGAAAAAGGGCTACATTAACAAAAAGGAAACAATACAAAGTGGAGGTTACAATATTTTAATAAGCTATGTGTATTAATTTACTTGTAAGTTAGACCTTTATTTTTCAAGTATTATTGGTTTGAGCGCAACCAGTGCAAAAAATTATAACTGTGTGGCTTCACGTGTAAGGTTTGGAATTAAAAGGAGTTGAAAACCATACACAAGAAACAGGAGAGTAGGGGTGTAGGGGAACGCTTAAGTAATACGTAACGCAGTCGGGGTTGGTTGGTGGGTCAGTGTCGGCCATGTTTTTCTATGCTTTAACATGCCGTAACGTAACGCTTTGGGTTAGTTGGTAGGTCAAAATTTGACCATTTTGCGTTACGTATTACTTGAACGTTCCCTAGGGTTGGGAAGTGGTAGTGCCAGTGCCAGTGGACGTGAGGTTTAATGTCGGATGCAAAATAGAAATGGGGAAAAGTTGGGAACGTGGAAGATCTCAGTGTGGGACCGAGACAGATTTGGTTGTAGATGTAATTAGTGAGAGCTGGCCGCCAGGCTATATGGGTTTATGTTACAAATACCCAAAAACATTTTTTTGAAGTTAACGTGGGGTCACGTGTCGGTACGTATCAAGCCAAACCTATGATTGCAATCTCTTGAATTTAACAGAATTGGGATTTGTCAAATAAAAATTTCGTTACAGGAATTATTTTCAAATGCCAATAAGGCACTTATTAAACGGCTTGATACATTCTATGATGAAATACACAAAGTCGATAAATGATCTGAAAACTAAAATGATCGCTTCCCTGACTGTCGAACCTAATTCGTTAAATTACTTTTTTCAATTGTTGTAAAATAAATATAAAGAAAACGTTTAAAATTGTGCGTATGTTTTACGCCATTCATATGTTTTTTGTTTGAGCTGTGACATTTCCTTCTTGAACTTCTCTTGTTTTTCCTACAATTCCAGTTTGTACCCAAATCAATTTTAAGCATGTAAATAAAATTTGTCACACATTCAAGAGGCTGCTATGATTTTAATTGCGGCACAAGGATGTGATGTACCTATACGTATTTATCACCTAAGAACATTAAAGTTTCAACTGCAAACGATTTCCTTGTTTCTTTCCCAACTTTAGGAAACTTGGAACGAGTCAGATTGCGTTGAGTGAGCGCTGATACTTCCCTGATTGATATAAATGTTGAACTTTAAATGTGCCTTGGATGTACTAGCTTATCTTTTAATTTATAGTTAATCAATAATTTACGCGTCGCATAATTCGTTTAGGTCTTGTCCCATTGGACGCGAAAATTGCATTGTTGTTACGTAAACTGAAAAGACAAAATCTAATCTAATCTAATAAGTTTATGAGTTCAAATTGATGTTGCCCTTTTTTTTCTATCTTGGTAATTTGTAACATTTTATGACGTGGAAATGAGGCTGGGTCTAGGTTCAGTTTCCATATAGTAGGTACTTGTATTTGCAGACAAGACTCTACGTTGTAATTCCTTACAGAAATTAAAACACAGTTTCAATAATTTTAAAGTTCGTCAGTCGTCTTTGTTGTTACATAACATAATTGGATTGGCCACGTTATTAATTTATTACCTTCTTTGATTTCATCAACTCTTTCTTACGAATTTGTTGTGTGTGGAGTCATAGTGTCTCTTGCAACTCGTAGTCACGTCACTGTGGATAAATATAAATAAGGAGCGAAGGTAAAGAAAGGTGTAGCATAGGAAGGCCTTATATGACTAAAGCGTGCAAACACAGTCATAAACGTGCGAAGTGCAGCTCAATAAAATAATGGAGATAGTCCATTTTGCATTTACTGTCTGCCTTTTATTGGGCATCTTGAAAGATCTCTGTTACAGCACAGCTAAGTGCAGCATTGTTGGGATGAAGAAAACTGAACGTGCAGTTTGCTGAGTCACGCACAATCTTGAAGCTAAACATATAGAAGTCTTGAACATTCATTCATGATTTCGGCTTGTAGCAGACGTTTAGGGGAACGTGCACAAATCGCTTGGTACGAGAATCTGGAATTTAAAACTTCTAGGCCCAATATTTTGGTGTGTACGCACATGGAAACATATTTAAAGGTAAATACATTAAAACATAGAGATATACTAACGCTGATTCTTTGTTTGTGTAGAACCCTGAAAAAAGTACATGCTGAGACTTGATAAGCTTCTGAGCTTTTGTGTAATTTCTTTGGATGTATCGACTTAAGTCAATTGCATTTTGCTCTGAAAATGAAACTCATGGCCTGCATGGTCAGTGCACTGCATTATTTTAAGGAAATGCACAAGTCCATGTTTAATTTTTAGCCATCATCAACTCAACGCTAATTCATAGCAACTCAATTAATTACTCATTATCACACATTCAGTTTGCCTTTGTAGACTACAAACAACTCCGACTACTGTGCAAATAAGCGCTGAAGCGATCTTGTAATAAAATCACGTGCTTTTGTAAGAGTCACATAACGTCTGTGAAGAACCAAAATGACTCATATCCATTTATAGATAAAAACAATATCCACTATCTACAAAAATATTGAAATATGTCGTGTAATCATTTAAATAGAACATTTTACACTTTTGAAAAACATGAAATAAAACATTTTGCACTTTTCAAAAATCAAGTGAATAGGACATTTAGCACTTCAAAAAAAAGCTTGAATAGAAAATTTTACACCTTATAAGAACAAGTAAATCGAACGTTTTACAATTAAAAAAATATGTAAATAGGACATTTTACAATTTTCAAAAATATGTAATTAGATAAAACATTTATGCACTTTTCAAAATCATGTAAATAGAACATTTTGCAATTTTTAAAAACATGCAAATGAAACATTTTACACCTTTAAAAACCTCCTAATTAACATTTGACGCATGTTTCTCATTTTGTTTGTATGACATATTCCATTATGATTTCAGCTTAAATTGTATATTGGTCATTTTGGTTCTTCTCACACGATATATCTGTATATATGTTGCCTCCTTTAATTTACAGATATTTTAGCAATAGCCAATACTAATTACGTCACATTTATTTTGCCTAAAATTAAAAATAATTTTGCAATCAAAATACGTACCTCTATGCAACGTAAGCGATCCGAGAATTCACACAATTGTTCAAGCAATCAGCTCTACTCTCAGTACAATAACTACCCAAAAAAGTGCTGCTCCATACAAATAACTGTGAGTCAGTATCAGTTGTGCTCACAATTAGTAAAAAAATGCATATCGAGGTTCTCAGAATTGTCGAACAACTCAATCAAAATGCAATCGATGTATTTAATGAAAAAGCTAAAGTGTAAAACTAACGAGCTCCTGGCTTATTAAAATTGAAAGTATGACCGTTATAATTTAGATTCTAACTCAATGATTTGGAATTTCGGTTACACAAATTACACAGTGTAGTTAAACAAATACTGACAACCACAAAGTAATTGGAAAAGAATGCTAATAATACCTGTCAATCTGGGCTCGTAATACAAAAGGTAAATCTATCAGTAGCCATAAGGATATTAGGATAAAGCAATGCTAATGTATTGTATCCATAGAACTAAGTCCATTAATAGTGGGCAAACATTCAGCTCACTTTAATGTGTCAATCTGTTAGTCCATATCAAATGCTTTCGAAAAACTTAGTAACAAATAAATTAGTTCATTATCACAGTAAGACACTCAACTCAATACTCAATTCCATTGTGCAAGTGGTCCGACTTTCAACTTGTACTCAACGGAAAAGCTACATTATCAAATAAGGAACTATATAGTGCGTGCTCTTTATTATAGCATATTAATGTGAAATTATATCTACTGCAATTTGTTCAACTCAAATTGACTATGCTACATTCATGTAAATTACCCATACACATGCACAAAGCACAACATCACCTTAGCCAGTTTTCTTATTTACGAAAACAATGGAATTTGCAAGAAAAGAGCGTCGTGTATCGTTTTGCTCGTAAGCTCAAGGTAAAAATTTGTAAGGAATTCTAAACTTACGATAAACAGTTTAGTAGGCAATACAATTAGAGTTTAAAATGTAGAAATGCTTGTTTAAGCTATACCGTGTATAGGTACGTGGGACAATATTAAACCTGTAAGAGTGGCATGCAGTGTTTGAAAGTGGTAGTACCAGTGGACTTGAGGTTCAATGTCGTGTGTAATTACGCACCAACAGATAATTCCGCCACAATGCAAATTCGTCGTCACCTCATGATGGATTCGTAGCTTCCTGTCAATAAATTCAAACACTTCCCATCTCTAAAAGTTGCATACATATAATGATCTGATCTTGTCCCTTAACTGTACACTTTATTGGCTAAATCTTGTTTTTTGTTTTTATCCTTAGTATTTCCTACCTAGCCAGTTACATTCGGAGTACGTACACAAAGTACGAGCGCTTTCTTGTAGTTCCAGTATTCATCTCCTTAATGCTCACGCGAGTGTGACGTACAAAAAAAAAGAAAACGTAGAAAAAAAGAAGCGGGGACGTTTGTGCTTGGCAGTACATCATGAAAGTAAAAGCGTTTCGGGATTTGAAAAAAAATAACTGTAGGTACAAATAACTATGGAAGTATTCCATTGTTATTAATTTAATACCTATGTTTATTTTTTCAATGTAGGTTCCTATTCAATACCAATAAAAATTTATTTAGTGCCAGGGACAGACTCTTCACTAGAAATCTTCACCACTGAGGAAGAATCTGTCTTGTACGGAATAGACTATGTGCAGACGCAGTGCAATCTGTAGCATAGCTATATATTTGAATCATCAGGTGGATGTACGCTGCAATTAATCCCCCCCCCCTTAACTACATTTGTACAAGCGAGAATACAGTTAAAAATCACTGAAATGCTGATACTATGCTATTAAAATAAATGTAGCGTGAAAAATGTGCTTTCGGTAGTACTATTTAATACCACGCCAATGTACATAGGATACAAGTACTATATCAACTGTCACCATAGGCAATCACGAATACTACTACTTAATGTGCACAGTGTCTTAGGTACCTTATTTTTGGTACAGCCTCATGCTTGTGCCTCGCAGTGACATGTAGTACTAATCTTGAGTCAGGAGCCTATTTAACACACATGCAATTTACTGCGTGGGTAAATAACGGCGCGTGAACAGAAGGCATAAAACAAATGCATCGTAATTTCTGTGTATGAAAACTATTAAAGCGGTCGTTTTCAAAGTCGGCGTTGACTTGACAAGGAACTTATCATTGTCCAAATGTGACAATTGTCTGTGAATGTGTTTAACATGTGCTGCGACTCCCACTGACCCTGGGCTTGTACCTCAGTCTCCCAGTCTCACACAATTCATCCATCTACCTAACTTAATTGTATGTAGTGTGAATGAAAATTCTTTAAAACTAAAATTGTAAGTAAGAAATTTCTAGTACCATACGTGATATACCAAATTTGCATGCTTCACATTAAAAGTAATACGCATGGTGTTGATACAGTCTACAGTGCGGTTACATATATATCATTGATTGTTTGGGCTGTCATGGTTAATGCCTTTCTGCCGCTTTTGACTTTCCTAATCCCTCAAAACCCAAACCTCAAATGATAAAAATGTTAAGTTGGAGAGTTCAGCTTGGTGAACGTGGAAGTACATACAGAGTTCGTATGAGTTCGTTACACTGTACTTACAATTAGTAAAAGTGCAATGAGGTTCTTACAAGTTTCGATCACTTCAATCAGAATCGAATCGATTGGTTTTATTATAAAAAAAACATAATTAAAACTAACGAGCTCCTATGACCTCATTGAGAGTACGACTGCAGTAATTTACATTCTGACTTAAGGATCAAGGAATCCGGTTACACGAATTACGCAGTGTAGGAGTAGCACATATTCACGTAAATACTGGCAACGACAAAGTAATTGGAAAAGAAAGGTAATAATACCTGTCAATCTGGACTCGTAATACAAGCGACAAAAGGTATGTGCATCAGTAGCCATATGCATTCAGCATGAGAATGTATTGTAACCATACAACTAAATCCAATAATAGTAAGCAAACACTCAGTGAAATTTAATGTGTCAGTCTGTCAGTCCATATCAAATGCTTTCAAAAAGCTTAGTAACTAAATTAGTTCATTATCACTGTAAGACACTCATCAGGGCCGGATAATGCGGCCCGCACAGGCAGTCCCGCTGCTTCAATGTTTAAAAAACATATGAAAGGAACATTTTGCAGTTTTCAAAAATATTTAAAAAGAAAATTTTGACTTTTCAAAATATTGCAAATTAATATTTGTGTACATTTCAAAACCATGGAAATGAAGCATTTTCCAATTCTCTCAAAACATGTAAATACAACATTGATCACTTTTCTAAATCAAGTAAAAAAACATTTTTGGCTTTTGTAAAACATGTAAATACAACATTCTGCTTTACTAAAAAAATCCATGAACAAAATCAAAATGGTTTTAATAGGGAAACAAATTGCTGCCTAAAAACAATTTGTTGGTCCGGCCCTGACCCTCAGCTTCATTTCATTGCGCCAGCGCTCCGACTTTCAACTTGTACTCAGCGTAAAAAAAAATTATCAAATAGGGAACGTATACGTGCACTTAACTACAGGGGATTGACGTCAAATTATATTTACTCCAATTTGTCTAACGTGTATGATTATGCTGCATCCATATATCTTTCTCATGTTCATACATATGCACAAAGCACAACGTCACCTTAGCCACTTTTCTGCTACAAGAAAACAAAGAGATTTGCAATGAAAAAGCGTCAACATCGTCCCATTTTGCTCGTAAGCTTAAGGTAAAAATTGTAGGGTATTTCAAACTTAATAAAAACAATACATGGTTTGCAGCGTATTGAAATTGGAGTTTAAAATGTAGAAATGACGTGTATATGTTATAGCGTGTAGAGGTAGGACAATACAAAACAAAGGAGAGTGAGAAAGTAGCTTAGTGTTGGGAAGTGGTAGTACCGTGGACGTGAGGTTCAATGTCGTATGTAATTACGCACGAATAAAGAATGTGCGACCAGCAATGCTCATTCGTCGTCACCTCATAATGGATTCGTAGCTTCCTACTTCCTGTCAATAAACTCAAACACTTACCGTAGCTCGACATTGTGCATTTAATTTTTGAATCTTGTTCCTTAACTTTACACTTTATTGGCTAAATAATGTTGACTATTATTGTAATGTTTTGTGTTTTGTTTTTAGCCTTAGTAGTTTCTATCTAGCCAATTGCATTAGTAGTGCGTCCACAAAGTACGAGGGCCTTATTGTAGTTCGATTATTCGTCTCCTTGCTCACGCGAGTGCGACGTAAACAAAAAAGGAAAAATAGAAAGAAAAAAGCGGTGACGTTTGTGCTTGGCAGTGGAGCATAAAAGTAAAAGCCTATTGCGATTTGCTAAGAATAACTTCACGTGTGAATAACAATGGAATTATTCCAATAATATGTGTATATCGTTTCGTGATCTGTAGTTTTTTCTTTGTAAAAATGGGTAGGAAAAGTCTGAGTAGGAATAATCCTACAACAAAGCCAAGGCTCACTGTGATCACCAGACTACCGTAACTTTCCGCATCCTTTTACGTGTGCAAATTCTGAGTACAAAAAAATAAAATACCTTATCAAAGTTTCTGACTCACGATCAGACATAAAAGGATGTCATGAGGTGGCTTTGCTGTCAATTTTGAAACGTTCAAATCAACGTGGAGCTATACACACGAAACCAAAAGTCAAAGTAGAGAACTCGTCAAAAAGTAAATGACAGGAATGATGTAATAAATCCAAAATTCTCAATTGGAACCTTGAGCTTTGGTGAGGCTCAAAGCGTTAAGCAACCCAGATCCGTACTCAGCAGCCTCGTAGTCACGTTTTTAATAAACGTTAATCAATACTATCTCTCATTCTCTCTAAAAAAACTCACCTAATTAATTTCGCTAAGACAAAATATTTCAGTAAAATCTGAGTCATAACACGCGTATTATTTCCCTCTTGTTCTGAGCAACGTAAGCAACTAAGCTTTGTAATTTCTCCTACGCTGAGTACATCAAATTCTAATTTTATTACATAAAAATGTCGATAGCCGTCAAGTAAAGAGGTGATATCTAGCCCAAGTTTAATTAATAATGTAGGTACTGTACTTACGATTCGAATTATCAGGTGGTACGCTGCAATTAATTTTAAAATACCTACAAAGCTACAAGCAAGAATGCGTTATAAAATCGATATGATTTTGATGCGAGGTCATTAAAATAAATGTAGCGTGAAAATATGACTATTTAATACCTCGCCACTACATCTAACAAACATATCGTCAGTGAAGAATGAAGTTTGACCATCTCCATTTGGGGCTAAAATGAATTATGACCATCTCCATTCTGCTCTAAAATGAATTTTGACCATCTCCATTTTTCATTAAAAACGGCTGATGAGATATGTTAATGATTAGTTAAGGCTT